>APFE031111002.1:5656-21985 GCA_000404065.3 Pinus taeda
AGCCAAAGTGCAATTTTCTTGGCAAAGAACCCTGCATATCATTCAAAGACAAAGCACATTGATGTTCAGTATCACTTTGTGGGGGATATGATAGAAGGCAAAAGGTGTTGCTGGTAAAGGTGGACACTTTGAAGAATACTGCAGATGCATTGAAAAAATATTTGAGCTCTGAGAAGTTCTCTTGGTGTAGAGAGACAATGGGCATTTCAGTGCTGGGAAAATGACTAAGCTCTCTTGTGGCCCCCTGTGGAAAGAAAACAACAAGTGGGAGAATGTTGGGTTGTGTTATATTCTTTCCACATAGTTAACAGGGGGTTTGAAGGGCACCGTAACCCCACTTTATGGGGTTTGGGGCAGCGCCCCGGAAAATTTTGGTTTTGGACCCTATGTTAGATCAGGCGGACCCACCTATGGTTTTGTGCATGATTTTTGCACATGTTTTTTGGACGCAATAGTTTTCGGTCCATGGTATTGGACGCGATGGTTTACAGTCCAAGATATTGGACGCGATGGTTTTCGGTCCATGGTATTGGATGCTTCGACATGTATAAATATGTATTGTAACATTGAAAGGAACATAATGAAAAATCAAGCTGGTATTCCCGGTTTTGGGATCCAGGGGAAATATCTGTGTATATGTGTTTTATGTGTTATGAACCCGCATTGTTTATTTTCTGTGTTTTAGAATTCATATGCAGGTAATTTCTGTACGGGGTTAAAACCTAAAATGGTCACCACTCTCTTCGGGAACAGAGTGAAGAATGGAAGGTGGAGCTAAGTCAACACTCTTTTCGACCAATGGTTGGTCGGGAACAGACGCAAGAGAGTCTCACTCAGGAAGAGCAGGATGGGCAAGAGATGAATGTAAGTCAATCTCTTGACCAACCAAGAGAGGGTTAGAAGAAATTCTTCGATAACCAACAGGAAGTTAGGGTTAATGAGTTGCAAGGTTTTCCAAAACTTTGGAAGATTTATCCATAAGAGGAAAAAGGAGAAGAAGATGCTCTTCTTCACATAACCTACAGGGGAATCTAATCTTCCCTTTCTTCTTACCATCGCTAACCGAGGATGAAACATCGACATGATCTCTATAGTTCGATGGGGATGGTCGATCTAGATTTTGAGACCATACCTCTAAGACTCTGGGAATGCTAGGACAGTCTCGAAGGAGATGGTCTCCCTTACATAGCATGCAAGGGAATTTGACCTTCCATGTAGGATTAGAAGGTTTGTCGAAAAGAGGTGCATTTGGAGTAATAGCTACACGGTTTGCCTCTCACTTATCTAACTTCTTCTTATTATTCTTAGCCTCCTGGTTATTGGATTTCAAACTTTCACCAAGTGAAGTAGAAGAGGAAGAGGAAGATATGGGGGAATAAGGCGAGGGGTCAACCTTATAATCATCGTGACGTGATTCGAATGAAGGAGACGGTGGGGTAGGAGTTGGGACACTCGAGACCACCGAGGTAAAAAGCAACCGGACAGGTAAATCAATGGTTAACCCAGGGAGGGACAACATTGCCATATAAGGAGCACCAACATTTCCAAAAGAAGGAAAAGGACCAGGATTCCCATCCGAGGGGTATCCTTGACTGGTAGACTCTGGAAATGTTTCCATTCGAAACGACCCTAAATAATCACTAAGGAAGATAAATTTAACCAGGAATATTTCGTGGAAAGTTAATTTTAGAACACTGAAACAAAACTTTTCCTTTTCATGTTTTAAGAGTCAAGAAAAGGGAAAAATGTGACTCTAGTCGCTTTCGAAGTTAGCGAGCTCGAAAGGATAAGTGCTCGATGATATTTTCAAATTTAAAGAGTCAGTAAAGATCAAAAATGACTACTCAATGTATTCTAGGCAAAAGGATTACCAGGTAACCGTGAACTGCAGAATACATCCCGATGAACTGAGAAGTATGGGCAGGCAATCTCCCCAAATTTTGTGCTCGGCTTATCGCGTTTATAGGGCAACCGAATTAACTTCCTATGGATAAAGGATTGCAACCTAGAGGGGTCTCCCATTATATACTCAATGGTACTGGGAGCACAAATCCTTACTAGTGTTGTCTAATGTCGAAGCTAATGACAACTAATAGGTTTAAAGATGCTCGAACACATCTCTAGCCTAGACCACTAAATGTGAGCGTTAAGTTTCAATGCTTGCTTAGGTTAATTCAATAAATTTTAACGGTTGATCTTGAGTTATGTTTTAATTACAAGGCCCTACCGTTGTCATCTTAAGACTCCTATATGTAGTTATATGAGAAAAGATATATTTGTCTTCGATGAAAGTTATCACTAATTGAGAGATAGAGAACACAAAATCAATGCAACAATCAAAGAATGAAATCTTTCTCTAATAAATCTCCTAAATTCACTTAATCTTCCTATAACAACATAAGAAGTTTAATCTCATTTCCAATGCTTATGATGATGCAATTATAGCTTCTTAATAATCCTACTAATGAAATATTTTCGCTTAAGTAAACTAGAATGATGTTCTTCTTTTCATAAAATACAAAATGAAGCTTTCACATAAAGCACTTTAATGAAAATTTTCACAATTCTGAACAAACAAGCGTCAATCAAATCCAAAGCATGATAAATGAAACTAAAAACAAATTCTTCCCTGAATCGAAGAAACCAAACACATAAATTCTTCAATCAACAAACCAAGCAATGTAATCTATGCTTGGAAAGAGAAAAGAGACACTTGAAATAAGAGAACAAACGAGACTCTTTTACTCATTCAATTGAAAAAAAATCATCCTAGTCACTTTTGGGAGGAAGAAGAGAGTCTGAGGGTCAATAAACATCGGCACTAGGATGGAATAAATTTTTATTTTTTCTTACCCATGAGACCGGAGCGACTTTTGGGTCAAAAGTAGTGCCAATTGACGTGACTGACCAATACTACAACTAGCGCTGATGGTCGATTGGTGCGACTTTTTGACCAAAAACAACACCGATCGAGGGATTCAAAGAAAAAATAAAAAAGAACTTCACACAGGGCTAGACTTAACACATTAGAGGGTGGACTAAACCAAGCAAGCAAACAAAGCAAGCTAAATGAAGCTTTCTAGTCAGGGAGAAAACGGTCTAAAAGGCTTATGGGGTCAAAATCACAAGAGCAGAACACACTGGCCAAGATTGGGGTCAAGCCCTAATCTTCACTTACAAGCATCGACACAACTGCCTAACTGAGAACAAGTGCCAAAGGCTAGTGGACGCGACTGTTTCTCAGCAACTCGTGCTGATTAGTACGACTATTAGCGAATTAAGTGCGCTGATCGAGGGAGCTAAGGAAAAAAATAAAATAAATTTAACACAGGGACCAGATCTGCTACTATAAATTTTAGACTTAGACCAGTAAGCAGGAGAAAAGAAACAGAACCAAAGGGAAAAGTGGAACTAGAAAATTTCTCATGAAATCATGAAATCCAAGACAAACAAAAGGATTGGGGTCCCCAGTGGAGTCACCAATTTGTGGTGAAGTAAAATTATAAGTGTGGACATGAATGAATTCCTCTAGCCCGTTAATGGGTCTAACCACAACATAAACATTCTGTGGAAGATTTCCTTAGGCTATAATCAATCAAGAGGGCCTACCTCTTGGTCACTTATCCTACTTGATGAAGTCCTTGCTTTCTCGCTCCAACAATCTCTCGCTTCCTTCTTCAAGTTCCTAAAACAAGTAAACAACAACAACACACAAACATAATAATAGAAAAATTGCAATTCAACCTACTTAACAATTCAAGAAACAGTAATACATGGATATGCAATATTACAAAACATGTAGGAAATCAATCGATAGTTGCATATATTAAGATCAAAGAGAGATTACAACCATTCATCTTGACGTTGTAGTCTTCCTCTGACAAGACCAAGTTCCCACACACCTCTGCTAGCATTCCATGATGGCTTCAAACAACAATAGTTTTAAAGCTATTCCCTTTAGGCTTCAGTCGAAACCAAAACACATTTCTCCCTCACACAACTAGATAGCTACAACTAGTAATAGCTTGCTTGTCTACTCCAAACCAAAATAGCATCAACACTCAACCAAAACTCTGCAACTATAACACTCACACTAGTTTGTGCTTGGGAATAAGGGAGGTTTATATAGGAAATATGGATGGGAGATGGATCCTCCTCTCATGGGAAAAGGACTTATCCCTTGAGGTAGTTCCATCATTATAGGGGAAAGGAGTCCAAACTGACATCCTCAACCCCATCCGGCCAAACCATTTACCAAACTTCCATTACGAAGCTCCTAGAGTTGGAAGCTTCGGCTCCTAATTTAAAAAACTTTCCATAATAGGACCGGCGTGATTGGAACACAGCTTAGTCGCTTCAGTCAGTGCAAGGGATAGTGCTAATCTCCGCACATCAGCGCACGGGAGACAAAGGTCATTAGCACCAGTCTTGTAAACTAGGCAAAATAGAAGTTTCAGGGGAAATGGTGCAAAAGGGAATTGATATGCTCATGAAGAGGGACACAATGGGAGTTTCTTCATGAAGGAAAAGCATGCAGGGTTCACTTTAGAGGTCCTTTAGGATCAAGGAATAGGGAGTGTAGGGACAGTCACAAAATGTTGTGTAACAAGCCCAAACTGATTTCCTCCACTCTATCCGGCCCAACCATCTACCAAACTTCCGTTACGAAGCTTCTAGACATGGAAGCTTCGACTCCTTATTTAAAAAACCTTTCAAAAGAGGATCAACATGACTGGAAAAGGGCTCAATCGATCCGTTGGCATGAGGGTTAGTTTTAGCCTCTATAAATCAGCGTGAGGAGAAAACTGGTCAGTAGCGCTGGTCTTGTAAACTAGAATAGAAGGAAGATTCTTGGGAAATGATGCAAAGGGGAATTATTCTGCCCATGAAGAGGGAAATACTAGGAGATTCTTCATGATGGGAAAGCATTGCAGGTACCCTGTAGAGATCCTCTAGGATCATAGACAGTGAGTACAGGGACAATGACAAAATTCTATGTAACAGATGCCCCCTAAAGCATGAAGGCCGAACCAGAGTGAGGGGTGAAATTATTTACAAGTGGAAGCGGGGAACCGGAGTCCATCATCAAAAAACATGCAAGCAAGCATAGATACATATACATCACTGAAAACTTTGAATAATGATACATGAATCGTGGTATGGACGTAGCCATCCAGAGAATGATCATGTAAATGGATCCAAGGCATGGGTGCAACCATCCAACATAAAGGATCATAATGAAACCAAGGTATGGTCACAACCATCCAATAATGAGAAGGATTACATATAACAACTCATGGTATGGTCACATCCATCCATCTGAAAGAGACATGTATATTAACATGACCATGTCACATCGCCTCACAAACTGGACTTGTGTAATATTATCCCAGGGTCTTGCACTCCAAACAACCCGATCAAAGTACAAATCTTAACATGTGAATGAATGTGTTGAAGTCGAACATGCTAGGAAGTCGCTTGATTACTAGTCAATGATGTGAACTATTAACAAGCGCGAGAGAAACCACCAATAATGACAATGGCTCTTAAGGTACTAGTAACACAATTCACTGAATGTGAATAAAGGAACTGGTGTCAAACACCCGTGAAATCACCCGATTGAAAGCTAATGATCTGAACTTGGCGTCGAGTGTGAAGAACTTGCCATTAGGGCATGTAAGCTCTAAGGTACTAGAAGGGAGTCTCTTGGCCAACTTCCTGGATAATGAGCTGAAGTCGACATGAAGCTACTGTGTCGAAGGAGGGCCATGATGTATCCAACATCATCGACATGAGACAAAGGGATGCAAATGATTTCAAATGATACAGAAAATCAGGAGTAAGTGTAACTATAGAAGGACTAACTCTTGAACATATTGGCGACATGATTCCTGAGTTTGGAAGCTGTTGGATCTATAGGATTGGTGGTCATGATGACATGGAAGAGATAAAATGGAAGGCAAAAATGAGCGACCCAACCCAGGAAATTCAAATGAAAAGGGGGATATCCCAACCCGATACGAAGCAGAAAGTGTCATGTTCAAGTGTGAGTTGCCAACATGAATAAAATATAATTTCCAAATTCCCCCCCACCATTGCTGGCAGGTACCCCAATTATTTTTTATCGCAAGATTGAAGGGGATAGCATATGATTGCACTGTAAGTTCATCCTTCGGACGAATCTGACCTCGTAAGTTTAATGAGCCTGAGGAAGTAAAAGCTCACGTTTCGTCATGGCGATGAATCCAATGTCGTTTAATGTTTTAACGAGTCCAAAAAAGGTCTAGCTCGGTATCTTTTTCATGTTTAGAGAGTTTTAAAAAGACACGGAAAAGAAAACTCCACATGGTCCCTTTTTGTACATTTGTGTCTGTTGAGCCCGAAAAGGTAGAAAACGATACTTGAGAGAACGACTTGACCATTTCAGTTAAGGAGTAACATTTTCGTAAATAGTGCATCCCAACCCGAAAATGGGGTAAACGTATACTGGGTGCACGACGTTTCTTAGCCTCTTATAAGTTCAAAACATCAAGAGCTCAACAATATTTTTGTGTCTAAAGAGTCAGAAAAGATCTTGAAGCAGACGCCCCATTTTATTCTCTTTTACGAGTCAAAAAGGGAAAAATAATTGGTGATATTTTCATTTGAGATTTACGAGTCGAGAAAAGAGCTGAAACACGGCTCCAGTACCATCATCGACAATCCATCACCTATCTTTGCACAAGAAAGGTAAATGCAGTATCCAGTTCTGAGGCAAAATAGGTCAAAAAATACTCAAAAACCCTAATATTTCATGAAACAATCAATAAAGTGGGGCAAAAGTAATTATTTTTTACCATTTACCATTTTAGCTTTGTGTGAAGAGATTTTTACCCACTTGTGCCCTAATTTTTCTGGAGCAGATTGCGGGAGATTTGGGAGGTCATTTGCCGAGCCGTTAGTTGCAAGTAAGAGCTAAGACCTTAAGTTCCATTTTCATACTGATTTTTCCTGTTTTTATTTATTTTTGGGTTTCATGTGGAGCTTTTGGAAAAAAAAAATCGCCCTCGGTTGCCGCGATTCCCGGGCATGGAATTGCGCCGATCAGGGGTTGCTAAAACTGCCAACCACACCGTTGGTGCCACTGTTTTTAAAACAGTCACATCGGCGTTGTGAGCAAAGGATTTGCATGTTTTTTGCTCAATTGGGCCTTTTGGACTCAAATTTTTCCACCCAAGGATGATCATTGTCTTGATTACATGGTTTTTGCAGGAAGAAATCGTGAAAAATGGTGGATTGGAAAGAATGTGAGCATGAGGATATTGAAACTCAAGCAATAGTTGATCCAAATTGCTTGGAGGCTTTGAGGAACTATGGGCTCCTCAAATTATTTCTTACACCAGGTCTATGAGCCCAACACGAGTTGCTACAGTACTTGATCAGCCTCTGGGACGTGAATCGGGAAATTTTCATCATTGGTGACCAAGAGCTGAAGTTCAAGACTTTAGACATTTATTTCATCATTGGACTATCCCGGAGAGGGAAACAGTCAACCTATGTGGGTCGAGGCCAATTGGGGCAAGTGTGACTATGTTACTTGCTGAACATTGCCTAGAAGCTCTCAAATCCAAAAGTGGCAAGATCGTGATTATGACTGTTCAGGATCTTGTGTTGAGAGTGCTACTATTGACCATCAATAGAGTGGATGGATCCCAAGCATCGCATGAGACCAACAGGTCAAAGTTTCAGTATGCTATCGACTTCACGACACCCACCATATTTAAATGGGTGGAAGCTATGAAAATCAACATGAAGCACCAACTATCAAAAGCTAAGGTGGGAAACTTGAAGCAGTTTTGCTTCGGATTTGTGATAGTGACCTTCTTCCTGGAATCAGTGTCGCTATTCCAATACCAGCTGACTGAGGTAGATCCATCGATGCCACGAGATCCATGGATGGTCCGTTGGAGCGAGTTGATTCCCAGGGTTACGGGGGGCCAACAGATGTCCTATATGCCCACATTTTTTTTGTGGCTACGATGAGGACTGATCATAGTGGAGGATTGGCTTTACATCGGTACTGACTTCCGTGGAGATCTAGATATGCCACTCCCAAAAAGGGAGGATTTTGATGATGGAGGTAAAAATAAACAACTTTTTATTTTTTGATGTTTTTTTATTGTTTTTGAAATATATGTGTTCATGGCACTTCAAATTTATGAATGTAGATGTTGGACCAGAACGCCCTGCTGGGATGTCCCCGATCGCCAGGCACGTCACTCAGCAATTTGATGTCACTCCTTATCAGGAGGGAAGCGACAACAAGGAGGATATTACACAGAATCTCGAGGGTTTGACCCATGTGATCCCAGAGTATGCTTAGATGGGTGATGTCCCACGCCAGTACCAGAGGCATACGGTGGGGGTGCTAGGTCATATCCACTGATTGCTGATTTGTGTAGTCCGACCAGTTACATGCTATCGTGAACATCATGTTGTTTAGTGCATAGGTCTAGCATTCCGCTTTTTTGATGCTTGTGAGCCACAAATGTATAAGGCCTGCAAGCCATTGGTGTATTTCGAACACACATATTATTTTTTGAGTTTTTAATGTATGACAAACATTACCAGCACACACACATAGATATATATGATGTACTTCCTTGCTTACTATGGTACAAATGTTTTTGTTTTTGATTTGTTACATGTTTCACAAATGTCTCTCCAACACATAATTAGCTAATTCATCTATTAATGTATACATGTGTTGAGGAATATGATGATATGTAATGTAATCAAAATTTCTCTCTAGCAGAAGAATACGTAGATACATTCTCAATGTCTAAGGGTTTATGACGGAATATTACCCATTCAGTTGAAGAACAACAAGCTATGAATCAAGGTTGACAACCAATTCTTGGACGCTAAGAGTAATCGCTTCTGACAATAATTTGATAACCTTGCTATACTCAGCGATGTTATTAGTTGTTCGACCTAGACATATACCTTGAAGATCAATCAACTCACCATGAGGGTCATAAATGGCCCATGTTGCGGATGATAGATTCTAGGTACTACAGTAAGCACCATCAACAAGGCCGATGTGAGGAGACACTAATGCAAAGTAGGAAAAAACATAATAAGAAGGGAAGTTGCTTGTAAAATAACACACCAAACCACACTGTACAAAAATGAATGACACACTATTGTACAAAAGAAACCATGCAAGATGACCTAAGCATAGTACTTTTTGAGAGAGTCCATGCTCGGACTCAGGTAATCAGCCAACATAGATGAAAACTAGATTTTTACCATTGACATGATGAGTAAGCATTGACTCAGCCAAATAATGATGTAGAACTCATATAAGGTTGTGCCCCCATGCCCCTTGGGAGAGGGAGTGTTACGAGTCAGAAGATGAAAACCCCATTGCAATAATGGGCAATCGATAAAAACTCGTGGAGGGAGAAAAAACCTGAATCTATGAAGAGATAAAGGTGCCCATAGTTGAAAGATCTTGACAATATCAGGAGAAACTAACATGTCAACAGGTGGCGGAGAAGAGAACTTCTCAAGACACATATACATGACCATTGGGCGAGAACCAAGCCAGGGGGGAGTGAGAATACGCGTCGAGGGATGAACACGAAATAGGATGATTAGAGGATACTAAAGGTGAAGCCAAAACAATTTCCACGTAATCAATTATGGCGGGACTTAACGGCATAGCTTTGCCCCATGTATCAACAAGATCTGGTGAAGTAATGACCCAAGGATCAGACTTGACCGAAATCATGTTGATAAATGCAACATGAGGAAGTGGGAGCGGAAAGATGCCCATCAAGACATGATCTTTAAAGAGTCCTTCCCCCTCACTCTCATAAGGAGCAATGGTGTGCTTGACATATAGAACATTGCCATCTGAGGAGGAAGAGGAAGAGAAGGACAATTGGTAGATTGTGACTATTTTCCCTTGATGGGGAAAACGAATCACACGAAAAAGGGAGGAGGCTACATCATGCATGGCGTGGGTCCAACTCCATCTGAGTAAAAGATTGTAGTTAAGATTAACATCAATGATCGCTATTTCAACGTGTACCATATTGCCCTCCAAAGTAATGGCAAGGTTGGGAAGGATACTGAATGGTTGCAAATAACGCCCATCAAAATCTTCTAGAGTGTCAGGGGACTAGTTCAGAGTAGGAGAATCAATTTCCTTCCAAAAATCGATAGACATGATGCAGGTAGAAGCACCTTCATCGATGACTATCCTATGAATGGTTTTCTCATTTATGATTACCTAAATGAGAAAGGCAATTTGATGAGGTAAACATGGAACATGGTTTTCGAGGTCAAAATAGATGAGATTAGAGTCAGCTGGATCAATACCACCAATAGACGACAATAACGATATCTGTTGAGAAGGACATCTTTGAAGGACCTCGAGAGCAGACATATCTGATGGCGCTGGAGCCAAATCTTCAATAATGTTATAATGTTGGGTGGCTCAAGCATTGGGATTGTACAAGGACTTTCGAAGCACACCCTGAGAAGGTGGTTGAATGGCGGAATTAGGATTAGGTCACTCAATATGGAGAGGACTAGAATTGGATGGGGTCAAAGAAGAATGGGTACCTTCTTTCTCTTTCCCTGTTGACGAGGTAGGAGTTTGATAATATTTTGATATGGTAGCCACGTTGATCAGGGTATTCATCATGAACACTTGTGAACCCAAGGAAGCGGATGACTGAGGCTGGTCTACCATTTGAGTCTGTTGTGGTGGAAAGGGCTCTTTCAGGACCGCGAGGGTCCCTTTGAGAAAACGACTAACTTTAGACCATCGGGGATAGTCCTTAGTATAGTGATCCTCCTCACAGATGAGGGATGGATACTTAGGTTTCTGTTGGAAGCATCACCAGGAGATGGTTTAGGAGGACCCTGTTTTGGGGCATCGACTTTACCCTTGCCTTTGTCTTTATTCTTACCTTTAGAGGATTTATCCACTATGGTAGACCAGACAGCATGAACCTTCGAGGTTTTACCAGGGTTGGATGCATTGCGAGAGGATTCATTGGGAGCAGCGTTGGAGACCAACTTCTGTTTGGAAGAAGATTTTGCAGGGGTCTGAGTCACTGAACCAATTACTCCATCAATAGGAGGGGTAGCGGGAGACTTTTATGTCATTAGATCAGATGATGGTCTGGGCGCATCATGTAACACATCATATAATGTGCCAGACTGTGAATAGACAAGGTCTAGATAGTGGGCACACATGATGGCTTGTTCCTCAGTGATGCATCCACCCATAGCAATGTCCTCAACAATTTTGTTGACAAATGACTCGGTCAAAAATTGATCAACAATTTCAAACTTAATCAGACGACGTCTACATCTCCATTCATGGATGTGATCAGAGATGTGAGTCATTATGTCTTGCTTGAGTGACGTTAACATATGGGCTCCAGTTTCATAGTGAACTAAAAACTGGAAATGTGTGAGAAGGCCATGGCGAGAGCGTTAAAGTCATGATAGGTATTCTAAGGGAGCTTGATAAACCACTTGGCCATAGCTCTTATAAGAGTTCGTTGGAAAAGATGAAGACAAATGGAATCATCAAAGTAGGAATTTGAGGAGCACCAGAGGTGATATGTCATCACATGGGCTTGAGGGTCCTCTTTCACTTTTCGTTCAAACTTTGGGAAATTGCTTGGAATATTGGACGAAACCGAAGGCCAGTATGGCGAATGAAGAATTAGGTCATTCATGATTCTAGACACATCTGGCAGTTCCAACTTAGCCAAGAATGACAATTGAGTATTGAAAGGAATTTGAGGTCGATAAGGGGGTCCAACTGGTGGGACCCATCCCTGTTGGTAAGGATTTTGTCCCCAAAGTGGAGGGTTTTGTCTGTAAGTAATTTGATTTCCCCCCCACTGTAGGTTACCTTGCTCGTAGGGAGGATTCTAACCTTGAAAGCCTTGAAACTATCTAACCAGAGGCTATTCATAAGCAACATACTGGTTAAAAGGCTATTAAGCCTGCTGGCCTTGGACATATGGATTTTGCACCTGATGTCCTTGAGCATAAGGGTTTTGGACCTACTACCCCTGGATGAATGGGTATTGGACCTGCTACCCTTGGAAGTAAGGATTTTGCACTTATTGTCCTTGGACATAAGGATTATATGTTTGCTGCTACAGGACTTGGCCCTAGCCCTGCCCTTGCAAGGGTTTCCTCTGTTGATACAAGTATAAGGGTTATTGCTGCTCGGGTTGACTTTGTGGCTACAACGGTTGACCTTGCGAAGGCATAGGCTGGGAGGATTACGGTGGATACTACATCTGTGACTGCATGGTTTGTTGCAACTATTGCAAGGGTTGCCTCTACAGTTGTTGCAATTGTCCTTGTTGTGGCATGATCTGGCCTTGCTACTGCATGGATGGACCCTGCTACAATGAAGTTTTCCCTTGCTACTACAAGAGTTTCCCTTGTTGTTGCAAAGGTACTTGAACAATTCCTAGAGTGACAGCTTGAAAGTTCCCTAATTTTATGTGGCCATACCCACCGGGTGCTGTGGATGGACCAGGCTGGACATAAGGTTCAGGTTGAGGGATGTATGGTGGATTAGCCATCACTTGTGAACCATATGGAACATAACGAGGTTGGTACTGACCTTGAGCCATATTGGGCTACTGGTAGTGGACGTCACTTGACCCAGATGGACTAACATTAGGCTATTGGTACTAGACATTACTTGAACCAGCAGGACCAACATGATTTGAAATGGCACCCAAAGAAGCTTGGTTCATCCCAACCATGTGAGGTTATGAGCCACTCACATTGGCTATGCCAGACATCATAGAAACATTCAGACTCTACCCCCTAGGTGGTGGAATAGTCTATCCACTTACTGGAGGGATCGAAGAATCGACATCGACATGACTCGAGATGGTTGGTTGAACCAGATGGGTCACTTGGAAGGATAAAACAAGAGGATTTGGAATGGTGGGTTGCACCTAGACTGAAGTGGTTGTAGAAATCACCATTTTTTGGGTGGTCGGGCTCTGAATGAACGAACTTGTGGTAGGCATAGCGTCAAACACCTAAATAGAGTTGTGATACAATGATGAGGCAGTAGGAATACCTGAAACCAACTGAGCTAAAGTCACGTAGTTACGCGGTAACTCAGGATGCACACTAGTCGGAATACTTCTCGTGTAAGGGAAACCTTTAGGAGGGAAAGGATATTCATGTTCCTCAACTATGCGTGGAGTGGAAACCTCCAAGTGACCCAGAAAGGAGACTGGGATTTCGCTTTCTGATTCCATGGGTGAAAATAGACGTCGACAGACTATCGAAGATGTTTGAGGGGATAATTCCAAAGGAATACCTGACTGATCGTATGAACTATATGGACGCTGCGGCGATATCACAATAGGATCGAACAAAGGATTTAGAGGATAAAAAACCAATCCAGGCTGACCTTCAGAAGTTGGTGGACTCTCAGGAGTCTGGATAGGGTTATCCAAAGATTCCTGGCCAATGTCAGAAAGTGACCTGATATCTAAAGGGGGAGGACGAGATGACAAAGGTTGAATACTCAGAACAATTCCAAGCTCAACACCTTGGTCCTCAACCGACTGTGGCAATTTAGGAAAAGGTTCCTTAGACAATATTTCATAGAGAGGAGAGGAAGAGGAACTAGGTGAACTAGTTGGTTCAACCACGATGATCTTATCTCAAATAACCAAAAGAGAGATCGATTTCAAGGGATTTAAAATGTATTTAAAGGTATACTCACGATGTGGTCTAAAAAAGACTAACAGGGATGTTATAAGATCGTGGGCAACAATTTTTTAAGACGCAAAAGCAGACTAGTTCTCTTTCATGTTTTAGGAGTCGATAAAGAAACAAAGGTGACTCTATCACTTTCGGTTTGAAATGAGCTCGAAAGGACAAGTGCTCGGGTGATATTTTATATTTAGGGAGTCAAAAAGATCAAAATGATTACTCAGGATGATCTAGGTAAAAATTATTACCATGTAAACGTGAACTACAGAATACCTCCTGGAAAACCAAGAAGTATGGGCAAGCAATCTCCCCGAATGTTGTGTTCTGTGTATCATGTTTACAAGGCAGCAAACTCGGCTTCCTATGGATAAAGGATTGCAACCTAGTGGGGTATCCCTTTATATACTCGATGATACAGAGAGCACAAGTCCATACTAGTTTTGTCTAGTGTCGAAGCGAACAACAGTTGCTAGGTTTTAAGACGTCGGAACACGTCTCTAGCCTATACCTTCTAAGATGTGATCGTTATATTTCAAATGTGCCTTAAGTTAATTAAGTACATTTTAGAGTTTATCTTGAAATTCTGTCTTGGTTTTCATGCCTTATCGATGTGACTCAAAACACCTATATGAAGCTGAATGAGACGAGACCCTTTTAATTTGATGAATTATCTAGACTAATGAGAGTAGAAATCACACTCAAATGCAACAAAACAAGCAATTGAAAGAAAAATTATTTTTCACTATTTCGCCTTTTGAAAACAAGAATGATGAAAAAATATTTCCAATTCCTAACTTTCCTATCAAATTCACTTCAAGTAGCCCTTTCAATAATAAAGAGAATTCATTTCTTTTCCAATGCAAGTGATGATGCAACTCTAGCCTTCAATGATGCTAACTAACATAACATATTGATGCAACAAACTAGAATTATGTATTTTTCAATGAAATGATAGAATGAATCTTTCACAAACACTTCACACTTCAATGAAACATTCGCAATCCAATCAATCACAAGCGATAATAAAATAGAATTCCTTTCAAAACTAATGAAGCAAATATTGAACCAAAAACAAGATGGGCAATGTGAGCTGTGCTTGAAAAGAGATGCTCAAACACTAAACGAAACCTTTCAAACTTGTTAAATGGAAATCAAAGCAACAAAAGGACTAATCAAATGAAATGCAAGGAGCAAATTTGACTATGGACTTGACTTCCTGAGCAGGAAAACAAGTGAATGGGTGATGACCTAGATGCCCTAGGGCTATACACCATCCAAGAACTTAAGAAACCAAGTGAAGGAAATAAAAATAAATCAATCATACAAACCAAGCTAAAAGAGATTTCCAGCCAGGGAGAACACAGTCACAAAAAACCGAGAGATAGAAATCAGAAGGGCAAGACACACTAGCTATGGTCTAGGGTAAACCCTGATCTTCACCTATAGGAATCGATGCGACTGCCTAACTAACAACATGCGCAAAAAGGGGGTCAGCGTGTTTGTTTTTGAGAAACTCGCGCTGATTGGTGTGAATGTCAAAAAAATAAATGTGTTAACCGAGGATTCAAGGAAAAAAATAAAAAATTTCAAAGGCTAAGACCAAACTTGCCACTGTAAATTTTAGACTTAGAGAAGGAAACCAAGCAAAGCAGAGAACACTAAAGAGAAATGGTGATACTAGACATTTTCACACAAAACCATAAAATGACAATCAATCAAACAGAAGGATTGACTCCTCAATGGAGTCGCCAATTTGTGGTGCAGGTAAATTCTCAGTGCAAACACAAACATTCCTCTAACCCAAGAGAGCGGGTCTAGCCACAAACAAAAAATCTATGAAAAACCTCCTTAAGCTAGAATCAATTAAGAGGGCTTACCTCTTAGAATGCTATTCCACTTGGTGATGATCCTACTTCCTCACTCCAGCTATCTTCCATTTCCTTCCTTCGAATACATGAAACAAGCAAGCAACAACAACAACAAATGTGATAGAATACAATATTGTATTCAGCCTACTTAATAGGTAAAGCAACATTAAGCCATAAATATGTAGAATGATACTTCATGTAGGAAATCAATCGATAGTTGCATTAATATAAATCAGAAAGAGATTAAAACCGGTGCCATGACGTTGTTGGTCTGCTCCAATGTATCTGGGTTCTCACACTTCTGCTAGCACTTCAAGGATAGACCCAACAAATGGAAGTTTAAGGTCTCTTTCCCTCTATTCTCAAACCAAACCAAAACCACACTATTCTCCCTCAAACACACACTAGAAATCTATAAGCTACAAATGACTTGCTGGTTATTCACACTTGCTCCAAAACTCCAACTAGATTTTGCTTGGGAAAAAGAGAGGCTTATATAGCTTGGATCGATGGGATATAGTTCCTCTCATCATGGGAGAAGGTCTTATTTCTTGAGTTTGTTCCATCCTATGTTATGGAACGAGCTCATAAAAAGATAGAAAATATAGATGAACACCTTAGAAATAAGCCTCTTCAAGGGGGCAACCTCCTTTACATTACACAAATGAACAATTCTTAGATGATACAAATG
>APFE031111004.1:3470-18928 GCA_000404065.3 Pinus taeda
TTATTTTTTTAAATGAATGTGTGTAAATCTTTGATTAATGTTTTTTTATTTTATTTAATAGGGGTTTCTAGGTGTTACTTAACTTTAGACCGTCATCTCTATTCATGTTATTGGAGGATTTTTCGATTTCAATTGCTTCCTTCACCCTTCTTTTTAAATAATGGTCTTCCTTGTCAATTAATCTTGCTTGTTCCATGCAAATATAGTGTGAGGAAGAACATGCATGCTCAATTAGACCTGATTTTTCTGACCTATTTTTTGAAATAGCATTAATATGTTCTTTTAGACTAATACCAAATGATCTCCCTGTTTCACCTATATATATTTTGCCACATGAGCAAGGAACTGAGTATACTCCTTTATGATTTTTTGGGTCTATTAGGTCCTTGGCAGAATTTAGCATGTTTTTTATGGTGTTAGGGGGTGTGAAGGCCACCATAATGTTATGCTTGGTGAGAATTTTGGCTATTTTGTCTGTGGTTCCTTTAATATAGGGTAAGGAGATTCTAGGGTTTTCTAGAGTCTTTCTTTTTTGGTTATTGGTTGTGGATTCTTTAATTATTTTTTGGATAACGTTTTTCTGATAGCCATTGTTTATAAAGACCTTTTAGAGATGGTTAAGTTCTTCTTCTAAATGTTTAGGGTCAGAGATTCTTGAAGCTCTGGTAGCTAGGGTTTTGATGACACCGACTTTTTGCTTCGGGTGGTGGTGGGAATTTGAGTGAAGGTATTTGTCAATATGAGTTTGCTTCCTGAAGACCTGGTGGCTTAGCTTGCCATTTTTCTTGGTGAGGAGGACATCTAGGAAGGGGAGGTGGCTTAGCTCCTTTCCACTCATAATAGCTCCTTATGAGTAGAAAGGAGCTATTATGGGAAGCAAAGAAAGAATAATTGCACTTTTCCTTAGTCGAGAAACTATACGTGATTCTTACCAATGAAAATTTAAATGATTTGTTAGAGGAAATTAGAAACCTGTTCAATTTGTTTGTTGATATTATTGTCAATGAGTTACCAAGAAACTTACCTCCTGTTAGAAGTATTAGCCATCATATTGATTTAATTTCGAGATCAAATTTGAATTTGCTTACCGAATGACACCACAAGAAAATAAAGAGGTAAAAAGATAGGTTCAAAAATAATTAGAAAGGTCTCTAATAAAAAAAACTTGAGTCCGTGTGTTGTGCAAATAGCGTTGAGTCCATAAAAAGATGGAGGCTGGTGAATATGTACATACTCTAGGGTTATTAATAAAATTATCATCACGTATCGATTTCCACTTCCACGAATTGATGATTTAATTGACTATTAAAGTAAAACAAAATTATTTTCAAAAAATGATTTAAAAAGTGGATACTATCAAATTCGTATCAGAGAGGGAGATGATGGAAAACCGCATTTAAAACAAGTCATGGGCTATATGAGCGGCTCGTGATGCCCTTTGGTCTGACCAATGCACCCAACGCCTTCATGAAGTTAATAAATGAAGTTCTAAAAAGAATTATAGGAAAATTTGGTATTGTTTATTTGGATGATATTTTAGTGTACAAAAAAACCAGGGAAGAGCATCTACAACATTTCAAAATCAGTTATGGGCATGCTACAAAAATAAAAATTGTTGCTAAATTTAAAGAAGTGTAGTTTCATGAAAGACAAGTTAGTTTATCTGGGTTTTGTAATTTCTAAAGATGGACTGAATATGGATCCAAATAAAGCGTAGGAAATTCTAAACTGGCCAGTTCCACAAAATGTGTATGAGGTAATAAGTTTTCATGGACTTGCTAGTTTTAATAAAAAAGAATTTAAAAATTTATCAGTTTGTGTGCACCAACTATTAAGACCATTAAGGAAATTAATCAACCATTTAAGTGGATTGTAGAAGAAAACAAAAATTTTAAACTACTGAAGAAAAGGATCACAAAACAACCAATTTTGGTGTTTCTTGATTTTCAAAATCATTCCAAGTGGATACAAATTCTACTGATAGTGCTATTGGAGCAGTTTTGAGTGAAGAGGGGCATCCAATCACTTATTTCAGTGAGAAATTAAATAAACCCAAAAATAAATACTCCTCATAATATAAGGAATTTTATGTTGTTTTGCAGGCTTTGAAGAAGTAGCAACATTTTTTAATGCCAAAGGAGTTTATTTTATTCACTGCCAATCATGCATTTTAGTTTATAAATAGTCATCCAAAACTTAGCTAGAGGCACACTAAATAGGTGGAGTTTTTACAAAATTTCACTTTTGTAATTAATCACACCAATGTTTTTTCAAATAAAGTAGCAGATACATTAAGTAGGATTAATTTAATTATAAAGGAATTTTAATTTCATGTTACGGGATTTGATGAACTCAGAGAAATGTATGAGAATGATGTTGATTTCAAAGAATCATATGCAGCTTGTAAAAATTTGGTGAGTACAAATACAACACAGTGGTCTAATTATATGATCCAAGATGGCTTGTTATTTAAGGGCATGTTGACGGTGCTAGACCTACCAACATTCATGGGATCTACCTGATATGAAGTCCCAACTAGAGCTCACGCTGTTTGGAGTAGGAGTCCCAACAGTGGGTGGTAATGTTATGCCTTGACCATGGGAATGCGCAGAGGGAAGTATGATAACTTTGCGTGAGAGAAAGTGTGTGACCCTGCGGAGAGTCAAGTGTGATGCATGAAGGTTCCAAGACACGAAGGGAAAAGGAAGTGCACCCCTTGGAATCCTGTAATAGTATGCAACTTGAAAAGAACACACAAGCTAAATGACATCACAAGATAAGATACAGAATAGTCCACAAGTTAAAGTGATGAGTTAATCCAACAACACACATTCAACAATATTCGTACAAATGAAAACAAAATATTTCATAAGCATATGCATAAGTTAAATAATATACATTTCCAATACAACAAGAATAGTCATACTATATTAACAACATATGCATGAAAGTGTGATGGCTATGATTTTATTATTATATGTAAAAGTTCCATCCATACATACACCATTGATGACCAGTAGCCCCAATAGTGGAACATTACAGTCAAGAACACCTTATCCTCCAAAGAAGTATACTCTCTCTATGTTATGGAGAAGCTAAGGCTCTTCACAATACTCCTAAGCTCTTTCTAAGCCTAAGCCTATCCAAAATCTTGGCTCGTAAAAGCCTTTTACAAGATTTTTGAGGTTCTATTTATAACAAGAGGGGGTGACTCTTCAACTCCCCTTTGTGACCTTTGGACTACCCTCATGACTCTTCAACTTCTTTAAAAAATGACACATTATATTACATAATGAATTTTCATGTTCCAATATTGACATTTGGAATTTCACATACAACATAGTTACAAATAATATTTCATTTTGCACTTGTACCCATATAAGAAAAAATAGGGTAGAGACAACTTGATAGCTTAACAAGACACAACATTATAATGTTGGAGTTTGGGAGAGGTATAGCTCAGCAACCTCCACTTTCTTCTTCTTAGTCATGTATTGGTGCCAAGCTTGGTATTGTGTGATGGTATCCCCAAACTACTCATTGGTGTCTTCTTGGAAGCAAACTCTAGCCTCCATGGCATCTGGGTACACTGTCTTGGAACCTATGTCAAAATCATTCTAAAGCATGACCAACATTGTTTTCACTTTGACAAGACCACCAATGAACTTCTGCATGTTATGTGCATTCAACTCCAAGTCTTCACTTCTGGCATCCTGCCTTAACTGCTCCAAGTACTTTTCCACCTCCTGCTGGACTTGGTTCTTGGGTTTAACTTTCGTGAGGGAACTGATTGATGGGATCTAGTGTGTTCTCACAAAGACATACAAACTATTGTACAATTGCACATATGAGTCCTACATTCTACTAATTAATGAGGCGAGCTGCTTATTTTTATGAATCAACATTCAAACCTTCGCTTTCTCGAACTCTTCCTGTGGCTTCATTTTCTTCACTAAGTCAAGTGGGGCCCCTTTGAACTGCATTGTCCATTCTTGCACATAGGCGATGGAAACTTCTATGTTTTTGGGTTTTTGACAAACTCTTTACTCTACTACTATAAGCCATGAAAATGGACAACTACTTTATGTACGGTGACAAACCCATCATAAAGCATTTGCATGGTTTCTCCAAGAGTTGATACTTTAGTAAATATCATTTCTCTCATCTCTCTTAATGTGGAAATTGCATTGTGTGCTTGATGAGCCTCAATATTACAACAAGAATGCTGCAACTCCCAAGGCTACCGACTTTTATTATCATCCTGGGGTTTGTACAAACTTAAGAGGTATCGACACTATATGTGCAACATACAATGTTTCCTTCCATTGCTATCATGATGTAATGGAGTGCATGTAATGAAATCAAATCTTAAACTAATTGCATAAAATGAACTTCTTGAAATGGAAACCCTAACCTATTGCAAGAAATAAAGTACAAGGAAACAAACATATTCTAATTGAATAAAGATCATGAACTAAATGTAAAAGAAACCTAACTTAACAGTATTTATCACATGTGATGATTTAAAATAACTGAGCATGGAATCTAATCTAGGGAGTTTTAACTATTGCATGCATATGCTATTAAGAAATAAAAAGAACTATTTTTCTTTATCTTTTCATTTTATAAATGCTAATGCTAATCTTTCCTCGTTCTTTGGCAGGGAAGACAGGTGTGGAGGAAGAGAGGTACAGATGTTTTCATGGCTTGGAGGTCAAGCAGATGCCTAATCATATCTTAAATGATGATTTTTCTCAATTCGGGCTCAAAACAAGCCGTTATAGGATTTCCTACAGGATGTCTATAGTATCCCCTATTTTATTATAAAAAGTAGGTCGAAAGCTTAGGAAGTGGTCTAGAATGTGGAATGGAGCTTGGGAAAGGTGGATAATGGAAGAATGAGGCATGGAGGTGGTGGAAACTACCTAGAACTCAAGCAAGGGCTTCAAGATGGGTAGGTTTTCTCAATGGAAATGGCAATTTTTTCTTATAAAACAAGAACTCGGATTGAGACTTTGGTGGATTTTGGCGACATGGTTGGATGAGGTGAGATGAGGTCTCCCTGCAATGTAGAAGCTCTTGCAACAACACACATTATTGTCTGAATGTATCCACAAATTCATCTATACATGGGAAATATTTATTAATTAACGAAAAATTACTAGTCTAAAATCCAAAAATTCGAGAACTAGTGAGCTAGTAAATCTATCAAATGCCTACCCTAATAAAGTGAAAATGAAATGGGGTAATTCTTTTATTAAATAGCGTAGAATTTTGTAGAATTTTTCTACACATCGGCTAGCTTTGATACCATGTAGAATTTTTCTACAAATCAGCTAGCTCTGATACCATGTAGAAATTTCACCACCTGTAGATCAAACTGATATATGCAATGTACTAAAGAATAATACTAGATCTACTTCTACAACTAATTTAGCGAAAGCTTAATTGAACATGAGCAAGATCAATAAGAACACATATAACTGATATGGAGAAATCAAACACACATAACACATAAGATATAACTAGGGGAAAGCACCAGCCTAAAACCCCATCTCTGTATTATCATACAAGTGGAAATATGTCCAGATTACACAAAATCTTAGCTCGGAAGCTATCCAGCTCTCTGTACAATCCATCTGCTACTCACAAACAGTCAAAGGCTTCTCACAAACCTTCTCCTCTGCCCTCCAAGCCTCTTATTTCTATGCACAGTTTTTCCTGGGTACTCCAGCTGCAACCTGTGTGATTCTCACCACTGACCTCTGAAATAACTACACAAACCTGAAGGAGATAAATCCTCATCATGGATGAGCTTCCTTTATAGGAAAAATATTCATCCAACTGATAGTACATTTTCCCTTCTCTAATCTCAACTGGGTCTCTGTCAGAACTGACATGCATGAGTTATTTAAGCTATAATATTCAGTTATCTGAAAATACGAGTTGTTACATGCATGCAAGCATTAACAAACTGAATCTCATTAATTTAGCAACTTGTTAAATTAATCTAATAGGACTTGACTTAGATAACTGAGCCAACTAATTACAACTCATCCACATCCTTTAACTGATGGTTAAATTCATCAATTAATATAAAAATTGTTGCATGTCCTCACATAGACTTCAAGTTTGATTTTCCTTAACTAATTAACTCAAACTGAATTAATTAATTAATTTACAAACTGTTGTTAATATAAAATTCGAATTTTACTTCCTATTTCTAGTCCAGGGGCTGACTAAAATAGGAATCCACATTGAACTGCTAAAAATAGAACTTCTATTTTTAGCACTTCCATTTTTCATTCCTTGTTGCCCAAATCCAGCACTGATACCCAAACTGCTATTTTTAGCAGTGCTATTTTTAGCAATTTATTATTGCCATTTTTCAATAAATGGAATGTTTTTGTGATCTAATGCAAGTTTAAACAATTTGATTGAAGCTCATTAGCATGCTCTAAAAAATTGCAGAAATTTACTATTCTTTGTTACAAAGGAGTTCTAGAAATCTAGATTTGGGAATAAGAAGGCTAATCCAAGTAGCTCAATGATTACTATGACCTTCCAAATATTTTCCAAGGATGAAAACATGATTTTGATCCTACAAAAAAACTTACATCAACCATTTAACTCAATCCTACAACAAGAAATCATTAATACTAAATGCAAAAATTGAAAGAAACAAGAACAAGAGATCCATGTGAATAAGAACTGAAAAGAACGAAAGAAAATGATACAAAAAGGGCTTTGAGGCTCCTGAGATGGCCAAGCCCAAGGAAACTCAAAGTACTATGGAGGAGAACAAGATTTGGAAGTTGAACATGACATCAATCTTCATTATTTTCATCAATACAATTACATCCCTACAAGAAAATATAATGGAGCTGCAAAAATACAAGTTCTCTCCAAAAGAAGACTAATAAAAACATATCCCTAGAGGAAAATTCAATTTCACACTTATACGAAATTATTAGGAATCATTCCCCATGAACACAAGAAGATTTCCCCACCAAAATCCCTTGTTTAGTGGATTTGGTTCCCAATACTAGGAATTTGCATTAAATGGCACATAACACATTCCTAGATTTTATCAATCATTAGAGTTCGACAATCTATGCCATAATTCCATAATATCTTGTTAATTTATTATTTAATATTGATCCTCCTGTCATAGGGAGAAATTCCCTAAATTATCTCCTCATCCAAATATTCATAATCTGCCCAATATTCTCATAATATTCCATAAAAATAAATAATATTAGCCACAAATATGAAATTATTCATAAACCTTCCTAATGAATATATTAAAGTTAAAAATACATCATCTAATGCAAAAAGAGAGGTTTGATGTGATGAAGGACAATCCGATGGGCATTAATTTATGTTTAATTAATAAGCATGGGCCTTAATTTATGTCTAATTTAGAGGCCCATCAGCATTGTTTCTTGAAGTTGCTCTAACTCTTTCCTAGTAGCTGGAAATTTATGTGCCAATTGCTTGTTCTCGCTCATCAAATACTATACATTTGATCTTGTTGCTCCTGCATAGGCCAAGCTAGCTTCAGCATTGGAATTTCGATGCTTCATGGTGTCCAACACTATCACCCTTTCTTTAATGAATGTAGGTGATGCATGATCATCCAAAAAGTGCTTCCTCCATGCTTGTACAATCCTCCTTTGGAACTCATCGAATGATAGATTGTACACATCCATGATTGGATCATCATCAAGGAGAAAAACATCAACTTGCTTGCTCAAGGTTGGCTATGATGCTGGAGGTGGTGGAGATTGATGGATGACTTGTGGTGCCCTCGACATAAGGTCAACATCTTCATGTTATGGCTCCTATTCCAACTCCATGTCTGTCACTTCCATCAATTTCTCAATCTGCTATGTAAGCTCCCAATCCTTCATCTGTTCACCTTCCTCCTAATCTACTGGTTGTTCCTATTCCTCAACCTGTATTGACGTTGTTTCCTCTATCATCGTGCCCTGACTATGTTATTCTTCTTGTTTCTGCTTCTCTTCTCGCTCTCTGTTCCTCAACCCTTATTCTTCCTTCAACTTCCTCTATACTTCATGTAGCTTCAGTTCTACTTCCTGCAATCTCTTCTTTACTCTCTTCATCTGTTCTACTCTCTTCATCCTTTTCTTCCTCTTTTCTTCCACTGCCAAAGTTGCTTTCATGATAATAGGAACTGCTTTCATCTTGTAGAATTTTTCTCCCTCTAGACTATCAACAATCTTCATCCTTCCCTTGTCTTGCATGGGATTGCTTCCTTTTGTTGTTGTTTCTTCTAGATCTGCCACTTTCTATGGAGCAGCATGTGAATTCCTTGCTAAAGTAACTAGCTCATTGATTCTGGAGGAATTATAGAAGTACCTTCAAGGATCCTTCTCTGGCAAATAAAATTCCCTGCTAATCCATAGAAAGTACACTCTCATACAATGGTCCTTGCAAATATTGTGGGGATCATACATATTAAATTCCTTACTTTTGAACTCAAATCTCACTATCTTCTTACTATCGCGATTTGTGACTTTCAATATCTTTATCTCATATAATCTAATCTGCAAAGGAAGAGTTGGCCATGGTGCTTTCTTCTTCCTATGCATTATTGCTAAAAACCCTGTAGCGAGATGGTATGATACTTCTTGCATTATCAGTTTGTAAGTGGCATACCTTGGTAATACATGCAGAGGCTTCTCTCCACCAAATACTCTAATGAAGGTTCCACTTGGTGAGGCATACCAATTTGAAATGTCTACTATCGCCTCCATTTCTTTTCATGACATGCAAGGTGGATCTTGTTCAAATATAAGCTTGTACAATGGGATGATAAAGTGGTCCGTTAGTCGTTCCATTACTCCTTGATAACTGTAGTCTAAAAGAAACTTGCAATAGATGTTCATGATCATCTCTCATCGTGTCCATGTCCAGTTCATACCAGTGAATTGATATTGCACACATATTGCATCTAGTAAGTATGCAAATATATAGAACCTTTCTCAGTCACCCTTGGGTAGATTCTGAGCCTGTGCTACATGGGCCTTCAATTGTTGAGCCAACAGATCCAACCAATTGAAAGACATCCCATCACTTACCAACTGGTCCAATAAGACTTGCCATCCTTCAGGAAAAGTTCCACTACTCTCTTGACCATAGATTCTATAGGCAAAGATAAAGACCTGGGTAGCCTTCCTGAGGGACTTTGTCTTGTAGACATGGGTGTGTGTTTGTCGAAACTTTGATGGCTCTTTCACCTAGCATTTGACAATGTATCTTGTGTTCACATACATGTGGGTGGCATATAAGAGTGAGTCCATGTGCTTTATTGGCTTGGGCAAGTGATACATCTATTGAAAATCTTCTGCCCAGAAGGTGGAAAACTTCTGCCCGTTGGCACTGCTCAATGTCATAGTATTCTCATCCATGTGTGAGATAATAAAGTTGATGATGTCTACACATGGGAATGTAAAATACCTGCATGCAACCCTGTATAGCCCTAACTGCCAAATGTTGAGATAAATTTGTTGGTCCTCTAATTCTGGCTCAAATTCCTTTGAAAAAGTGTCTTTAATTTGTTTCCATGTCAGTTATGATCCCTTCTCTATAAAAAGATGAGTATCTGCATATACTGGGACATCAAATGATGTTTTCTCAACTGCTTTCCCAATAATACTCTTGGTGGTTTCCTTTGATGAAACTCTCTTAGATGCCATGGTAATAATGACTACTAGAAAGGTGCTCAATGACTATTGTACCTGTGGGATAGAAAGGACACACATGGCAAGAAAATGTCAATTTTAAGAAAAATAACTTATGAGGAAAGTTCAAGAAGAAAACTAGACACTAGATGGGGAGGATTGCACAAATTTTCCTGATAGGGGGGACTGGCTTCCTATAAGAAATTCACACTACGCAGTCCCAGCAGCCAAGGTGGAAGCCTGATGGTTGAAACTGCGCAATGTGCATTTCAGCCTGGGTAGAGGCTTGGGAGATACTATGAATTGTGCAGTCGAGTGGCCAAGATGAGAGGTTGGCTCCTAGAACTACGTAGTTTTCAATTGGAGCCATCTTGGACTTCGCACTGTGCAATTCCATAGGCCAAGCTTGTGGCTTGAGCCTTCAGATTGCATAGTGCCATCTGTGCAAGGTGAAATCTAGCCAAGGGAAACCTAGATCTGCCCAAGGGTAGTGTGAAAATAAGAAAATGTGAGATATAGTGTGAATTTTAGTGAAAATATGATTAAGTGTAGATAAAGTCATGAAAGTCAAGTGCAACAATTGATCAAACATAAGGAAAACGGAGTAAGTGAGGAGAGTTTTCGCAACGACAACCATTGGTGCAAAAACAAGAAAACTAATGCGACACTTGGGAAAGGAAATTTAAAACTTAAAACAATACTTATAAAAGTTAAAAAAAGTCAAGACACCAACAACCATGAAGAGAAACAAGTGAAGCAACAATCACACAATCCAAACAACAAAAAGTTACAAAAAAAGCTGAAAAAGAAAAACTCACTCGGAAAAGCATCGATGATCACACCAAACGTTCCTTGATATCCTCAAGAATGCTAGATATCCAAGACTGAGTGTGAAAATTATCTCTAGAAGTGTCAATTAAATAGATTTGGACAAATTAGGGTTTATGAAATGCATGCCTAAATTCAAGGAAAAAGTGACTCTTGGCAGAAGTTTATAAAATAAGTGCAAATCACCTTTGGGATAATAAATATATATACCTATTTTTTAGGGATGTTTTTTCTTTTTTTCTTTTTTTAGGAAAATTTCCATGCACACTTCCAGGAAATACTACGCACTTATGGGGAACTAGGCAACTTTTTGGCTCAGTACACTGTGCAGTTTCTGAGCTCAGTGAGGGTTGCACAATTTCTAGGCTCAGTGTTGGGATGCCTCCCATGACTATGAAGTTTTTGAGCTCAAGGCCCATTCGCAGTCAGGATTGCACAATTCCCATCATCAAGGATGCTTTCCCTCAAGGATTACGTAGTTTCTAGAGGCAAGCCCAGAACTATGGCAAGACCAAGTTGGGAGATCAACTTGTGACTTAGAAAAATCAACTAAGTAAGCAAACAAACAAAAATGAAAAGATAAGTCTCAATTAAAGCATGAATACCTAGATCAATGTGAGATGAGATGCTGAGGTTAATAAGGGAGGCTCCAAAATTGAAGCATAGGAAAAAAAATTGGAGGGTGATTGTAGTTGCTATAACAGGACAACATAATTGATAATCCCAAATGCTCTGTCAGAGATAACTTAATATAGGAAAAACATAGTGGAGGATTGGCTAAACATTTTGGGATTGATAAAACTTTTGTTGCGTTAAATTCATTTTATTATTGGCTAGGAATGCAAGGTAATGTGAAGAGATTTGTGGAGAGATGTAGGATTTTCCAATAAGTAAAAGGAAGAAGTCAAAATACTGGATTATATCAGCTATTACCAATTCCTAACGGGCCTTGGGATTCAATTAGCATGTAATTTATTTTTGGATAGCCTGAAATTAGTGGGGTAATGGATTTATATTTTTTATTATAGAGAGATTTAAAAAAATGGCATGTTTTATTCCATGTACCAAAACCACTGATGCAACTAGTGTGGAAATTGTTTTTTCAAATAAATTGTGAGAGTACATGGATTGCCTTGCAGTATTGTGTCAGAAAGGGATAGCCAATTTGTGGGCCATTCTAGGAGGAAATTATTGTTGGATTGAGGGGCCTAGACCCAGGTTTAGAGTTAGATGTGCTAACCAATAAACCCTTTATCATTGGCCCTTTTGGCAATGATCTGCTCGCAGACCGCAGTCTCACCTGAGGCGATATTGGGGGAAGTTGGAACCATGTTTCTACATCCAGAAGGATTATGGAGTGTGGATCTTGACTCAATATGAATCACCTACAAAACTATTACAATGCTACGTGATCTTACTTAATTTCATACCGAATCCAATCTATTCATACAAAAATACTACTTCGCAGATCTAAAACTCTATCTACTGTGCATCAATGAATGGACCTTAACTATAATTAACTATAACAACATTCATATATTAATTTTGATCTTATCTTTTAATGTGCAGCACAAAAGTAAATAGTAATTGCATAAAGTAAAGTACAAAACATAAGCACATAAGTCTTCCTTCAAAATCTTCTTTATTATCTTCAAATATTCACAATTACGATTCTTCTTACCTTGCGCACACAGCTCCAAGGGCCTGCACACACGGCTGCAGACTTACCAAGGTCTCCATTCACATAGCTACAGGAGCTTTCCCCTTCACCCTAACACAGAAAGATATGACAATTATAGACTCAAAACATCAAAACATCAAAACAAAATAAAGGGATTTTATCTACCCTAAAGCTCTTATGACTCCTAAAACACTGCGCAACACACGCTCCACTCCTCAAAATGCGGGCTCTTTACAAAACTTTGATAAAACTTTGACCTAGGGGGACCCCACCCAACACACCTCCAACATAAAGATGTGACTCATCTTGAGTCACTCAGCTGGTATGTCCTAAATCTTCTCTTTGATACCACTATATTCATTCTTCAGAGGTTGAAGTGTCTCTGCGCACTGCATGGCGACATATCATACTTCCTCTACCAGCTTCTCTGTCGTCGGCCCTGTTGTCGCTAGATAGATGGTTCTTTGTGTCTACCTTATGATATTTAGCTTTCTATCCACTGCATGTGAGAGATGAATGGATTCATAGGCCCATGGCTTTGTCTATGCTGAAATGATCTGCTCCTTTCATTGCAACTCATCTATTTGTCCCTGTAAGAACTTTTGCTCCTGAAGATGAAAAAACCATTGCACAGGTGCTAGGGTCCACATCGTCACTTTGATTTCATCAAAATGTAACTGTGTGCTACTGATCTCTACCTGTGTCTTTTGTACATGTGGGTCCTCCTACAGTGAGGCCCATATCTCCATAGTTTCTTCGAAGATATGGCTGCAGTCCTTGAATGCAGTAGCTATATTATCCATAGCAGCCTTGATATCTAATTTACACTACTCACGAACCTCTAGTGGAGTTTTTTGTTGCAGCCTCATCTGCAACTCCATGATCTACCTTTCCAGCTCGAATTTTACTTTGTCAAATTCCTCCTTTGATTCTTTTACTACTGCCACAAGCTTCTGAAGCTTCTATTCGGGTGCTGCCTCTATCTGCATTTGGAGCTCCGATGGTTCACTGCAAGCTCCAATGATGGCCTCTTCTAGCTACTGCATGTGCGCAGATGTCTCATCACGATCCTTGATGGCCTAATTCTTATCCTCGAACATCTGCCAGTTGTAGTTTTTAACTTATTTAATGACCAACAAAATGTGTTTATCCCACATCTTTAGTTCATTGTTGACTCCTTGATGTAACTCATGCAAGGTATGAATTGAGAGCATTGCAATATTGATACTCATATTTTTCCAGTGTTGTGTGTGCTCCCAATCTTCGACAGTCTCAAAAAGTAGATCATCGCCTGGTAGTGGCGCATCTCGAAGCTGAGATGTGATTACTATCTATGCACTACCTGCAGTTGTCCTTGATGGTATCATTCTCTCCTAAGCCAAACTCACTTGAACCATGCTTGCCTAAACCTACAGCTTCTTAAGGTCTTGTTGGACCTCTGCCAAAACTACTTTATATTGGTCTTTAATGCTTCCCCAGATTTCCTCTGACACAGCTCGGACTGTGTCTCTAATCTTGTCGAAATCCCCCTCAGTGAGCACCATCAATTCTACACTAACAAATTTGTCTGACTTGTGTTTCTTCCATGCGCCTCGAGCACTTGGTTTCCACCTTTTAACTATGAACGAGGAATCTACCTCCACAATGTCAACAAAAGGGTCTTTACCACCTTCATTACCACCTTCAGTGGCCTGTTCCTCCAGCTCATCTTTGCGCTCTGTCTCTTGTGCAGTGTCCTTTTCTAGCTTGATTGTGACTTTCTTAGTCACCTTATTTTTTCCCTTCTTGGTTGGTTGCTTCCCGGTCCATGCACCTGAAATATATTTCGTTGCTTGACTGGTCTACTTGTTCTGTCTTTGCTCCTTTCATGGGTGGAGTTAGCCAATCACTAGGCTAGTTGCTCACCACTTGCATGATGTCATCATGTGTGACAAAGAATGGCAAATCATACCATACCTCCTCTAGGTCCTTCTTGGCACAGATGTGTACATGATGAAAGTCCACCTTGAAGTCTGGAATCACTCTTTATTGTTAAAATAAAACTGGTGAAAGCGTCGACTTCTAGTTGATCATAGTGCATAGATCCATTTCAAATAAGACCCATAATAGATTGTTCTCTGTAACACGCTAAGCACCTTGGAATCCCACAATGAGGCATACCTTGCAACCTTGCAGATGTCAGGGTCCACATTGGGGAACTATGGCTCCTCTGGCATTCTCCATGTTGTCAATGATATCAACAGAAATAACCACATGTAGTGGAATTTATTTCCCTCTTCTTATGCCTCCCGATAGTCATCCAAAATTTCTTTGGCACAAATATCCTTCCTAGTTAAATTGGATGCCCTTGTTGTACTAAAAAGCGAATGATACAACTGATGCAGACATCTCATTCGCCAAACAATTTCTCATAATTTTCCCGTCCAAAATGTGCGCGACAAAGCACACAACCTAATCATTAATGAATCTGATGAGAAATCCTCAAGACTTCTTGATCAGATCATAATCCTTCTTCATCATCTCGGCCAACTTTTTCTCCTACAATTTTCCGATAAATGCGTCAATAGGGTTTTCTCCTTGGTAGGGAAGTGTAGTTATTCTTCTAATCAACATATCATAAATAGGGATTTTCGTCCTCAACCAAATACATTCATCATGCACCAACATCAACAACTGGCACACACATATTTTGTTAATATTGGTGTTTCCAAAGTGAAAAATATATAGCATATTCAACAACCCATCTTGTTGAATTGCTACTTCCCACAACATCAGTTTGACCATTGTTACTCCAACTTCTTCATAGTAAATAGATTTTAGGTAGTTTCTAGGCTTGAACTGGGGATACTTGATCCAATCTTTAAGATCCCAATCCTCCATGCGTAATTGTGGTACCTTTGCTAACAAATCTCCCTTAATCATCACCTCATCTGATAATAATGGTGTAAATACTTTGAATTTGATAGCATCTGGTTCCTTGGTAACATTTGATATTAGCTTTCATGCCAAAATATAGGATGGAAACCCAGAGATCCATTCCACATCCTCTAAGTTGATATCTTCTATTCCATCAGCCATTTCTTCCTCATCAGAATCTTGGGGCTATGACGGTTTCTTCTCTTTGTCCAACCTCTTCGTAGTTCTCTGCTTCTGAGTGATTTTTCTTGGTTATTTCCTAAATGAAGGCTTCTTATTTTGCATGCTTGCGATAGCAATTTCCTTCCCTGGGGACCTCAGCCTAG
>APFE031111005.1:10234-29514 GCA_000404065.3 Pinus taeda
GAGAGCCTTCTCCTGCCCCGTAGGGCTAGCTACGAGGCTAAATGGTTTGATGTAGCCTTGAGGTTTACCTTTCTCAGCCTGAGGTGAAATTTCAAGTGCTAACAAGTTGCACAATAGGATTAGCTACGAAACAGAATCCACTGCAGAACGTGGAAATAGTTGCAGAATGTAAAACCGAGAGTAAAATATGGCTTATGAATGGATGGAATGGAAATGGTTGTGTAAGTGAAAATAAGTCAATATGATAAATGAAAATGGAGATGAAAGAAATGCTGGAAAAAGGAAAAATTTATTAGTGAAATATGGCAATGGAAAGAAGTGAAACTATAAACAGAGTAAAATGAAATGAGACAATGAATTTTGCAGAATGTTGAATGACTGTGGCTTTTTGTCACCATTTTTTCAGAAAGGAAATGGAAAATATAGGGTGTCAGAAACTTCTAGTTTTCACACTGTGTTTTCTGTATAAGAATGCCAATAAGTTATTGGTTTTCAACCTTATACAATTTATTTTATTATTATTTTATTTTTTTATTTTTTTTACATTTTTTTTCAAATAGGAAAAACAAATACTAAGTTGGTGGAGAAGAAGGATTCTTCTTCACTAACTTCATTTCAGAATTGTTTTGGAAGGTCTTGATGAACTTCTCCTTTGAGATTGGTTTTTGATATATTTTCAATCTATGACCATTCACAAGAAGAGGATTTTGACTTTCATCTATTGTTCTGATCCTCACTACTCCATTACTAAAAACTTTTTCAATCTCATATGGCCCAAGCCAATGAGTTTGAAACTTCCCTTGAAAATATTTAAACTTTCAATCAAATAACAGTTCGCAATATCCCTCTTGAAACCTCTTATCCTTGATGTATTTTTCTTGCCATTTAGCCCTCTGTTGTTGGACTAGACCAGTCCTTTGAACTGCCTCTTATCTGATTTCATCAAGTTCATTCAATTGCTCCAGTTTATGCTTTTGAGCTTCTGATAAATCCATCCCCAACTGGACTTCCATCTTGAAAGTTTTGACTTGGAAATCTATAGGGAACATGACTTGTTTCCCATAAACAAGTTCATAGAGTGTATGTCCCATTGTGTTCCTCCATGTAGTTCTATAGGCCCATAAGGCTTCAGGAAGCCTTTCTGCCCAATCTCTTCTATGTAGATGCACAGTTTTTGTGAGAATTCCTTCAATCACTTTATTTGTAGACTTCACTTGACCATTTGCTTGTGGATGATAGGGAGTTAATTTCCTATGCTTGATCTTGTACTCCTCCATAAGCCTTTCCATCATGTTAGATATGAATTGATATCCCTGATCTGTCACAATTTCTCTTCGAACACCAAAACGAGTAAAGATGTCCTCAAAAAGAAAATTAGCTACAGATTTTTCATTAGCAAAAAGTAATGCTTTGGCTTCTACCCATTTGGAGACATAATCAATGCATACCAATATATAATTTTTCTACTTAGATGGAGGATTAACTGGTCCAATAAAGTCTAAAGCCCACTTTTCAAAGGATTCGATAAGTACCTATGTTTGTAATGGCATTTCATTTGAGGGAGCAGGTTTCCCTAACCGTTGGTAGTTGTTGCACCTCCTAACATATTCTTTAGCATCTTTGAAGATGTATGGCCAATGATATCCTAAAGAAAGGATTTTATAGGTTGTCCTCTTGTCAGAAAAGTGTCCACCACACGGCTCATCATGAAATGCTTTGAGAATATCATGCATTTCATCTTCCCTGACACACCTTCTAATTATAAGATCTGGCCCTGTTTTATAAAATTCATTAGTGATCCATGAATATCTTGCACTTTCTTGAATAATCTTTCTTTTCTCTCTAGGAAACAAATGTGAAGGTAACTTCCCTGTAACCAAGTAATTAGCAACATCTGCAAACCAAGGAGTTTGAGTAGTTACTGCAAAGAGATATTCATCGAGAAACTTATCTTCAACCGAATAGTCTTCTTTGATATTTTGAATCCTTGACAAGAAATCAGCAACCGTGTTTTGTTTTCCAGGTCTATCTAGCACAGTAATGTTGAATTATTGCAAAAGTAAAAGTCATCTTGTAACTCTGCCATTAATAATAGGTTTATTCATCAAATATCGAATTGTAGCGTGATCTGTATGAACAAAGGTTTCATATCCTGTTATATAGTGTCTGAACTTGTTAATTGCATGAACAACAGCGAAAATTTCTTTTTCAGTCACAGTATAGTTCAACTCAGTGGGATTCAAATTCTTACTTGTACAGTAAATGGCATAAGGAATCAAATCGTTTTGTCCCAATACAGCTCCCAGAGTTGTATCTGAAGCATCTGTGGAAATATGGAAAGGAAGTTTCCAATTTGGACCTCTTAAAATAGGTGCTTCAGAATTTTTTTCTTTCAAGGCTTCAAATGCTAGTTGGAAATCAGGATTCCAACTAAATTCATAATCTTTTGTAAGAAATTTGAAGAGTGGAGATGCTATTTTAGTGAAGTTTTCGATAAACCTTCTATAGTATCCTGTAAATCCTAGAAAACTTCTAACATCCTTTTGGCAACTTGGAATTGATAACTTAGAGATGACTTCAACTTTAGATTTGTCAAATTTAATCCCATCTCCTGAAATGTGATGTCCTAAAAAATTACCTTTTGTAAACATCATAAAACATTTTTCATGGCTTAGTGAAAGGTTTGTTGCTTTACATCTTTTAAGGACTTTTTCCAAATTTTCCAAAGCTTCTTCAAATGTGTTTCCATAGACTGTAAAATCATCCATGTATACCTCTATACAGTCATGTATTATATCAAAAACAATTCCTAGTACTGCTCTTTGGAATGTTTCAGGTGCATTACATAACCCAAAATGAAGCACTCGATAGGAAAAAGTTCCCCATGGACAAGTAAATGTGGTTTTATCCTGATCTTCAAGTGTTACTTGAATTTGATTATAACCACTAAAACCATCCAAGAATGAGAAAAACTTCTTACCTACTAATGTATCTAACACTTGATCTATAAAGGGCAAAGAAAAGTGATCTTTAAGGGTTTCTTTATTCAATTCTCGGTAATCAATGCACACCCTCCATTTAACATTCTTTTTAGGCACAATTACAAAAGGAGAAACCCATTGGCTATCTGAAACTGGGTAAATGAAGTTTATATTGAGTAATTTTTGGAGCTCTTCTTTTATAATATCCCTAAGATTTGGATTCATTCTTCTCTGAGGTTGTCTGATTGGTCTACTGTTTTCCTCAATATAGATATGGTGAATACAAGTCTTAGTATCAATGCCTTTCATGTCGTTGTACTCCCATGCAAATGCAGCAGAATGTTTTTGTAATGTTTTGGTTAGCTCTTCTTGTTGTAGTTTCTCCAAGTTTTTGTTTATGTTCAATGTCCTGCCTGAAAATTTTGAATTGTAGAGCTACCAAACTCTTCTATAGAATAGAGAGACATCTGCCTAGATGACATGTATTCAACATTAGATTTTTCTTGAAATTGTGTGTGATTATATTCTGAAGATGTTTCAAAATTTTCCAATGTATTCAAAATTTGACTATCTTCACTAATTTCTGACATAGTAAAGAGAGGTTGAATATCATCTTCATCATCAATCCATTCCTTGTCATCTATTTCTGTGATTGCTTTTGCTGGAGGATACAAAGTAAATTTATTTGTCGAATTACCATCAAAAATATACATGTCACCAAATCTACAACTAATAAAAGCATCAGTTGTGGCCAGCCAAGGTCTTCCTAATATGAGTGGGTGTCCTCCTAGATTATTCTTGGGAGTTAAGATCATAAAATCAACAAGATATTCCCAAGAATCTAAGGAGACTTAAATATCTTCTGCTATGCCATCTGGTTTGATTATTGATCTATCTGCAAGTTGCAGTAAGGTAGGTGTGTAAAGAAGGTTAGGAAGTTTAAGTTGCTCCATAGTTTGTCTACTCATGATGTTTATTGTTGCCCCTAAGTCAATCAATGTATTTGGAATTTCTATTCCATTTATATGTGTCTTGACAATTGGACTTCCTCGATCCACATATTTCTACATGGCAATCTTTCCCATCATTATGTCTCCTATCTTTCCTACCAGGTGAATTCTTTTTGTTTCTTTTGATTTTCTTTCTGGTCTTTTGATGCTCAACTCCTTTATTGTTTTGGTTAGATTAGGAATTTCTCTAATGGCTTGTAGCAAAGGAATTTTGATACAAACATTCTTCAATTCATCTAGAAAATCATAATTGGGAAACAAGATCTGCTTTTCTACCCCTCTATCAATTTGTAGTCTCTCAGGAAAAGGAGGTGTAGAAGTAGATGTTGGTTGCTCAATGACAGAAGTTGTGTTTATTGATTCTTTTTGTTTTCCTTTTTCAATGTTTTGGGTTTGGATGGATGTTCCCTTAAAAATTTTATTGACTTTTAGAGAGTCTTCCTCAGAGGTGTCATGTTCTTGAATAACTACAGAAAGTCTTTCCTTTTCTAATATCCTATCAGATCTTAGTTGAACATCATTAAGATCTAGTGGAGTAATCATGTAATTTGGAAATTATTGTCCTTCTACCATGTAAGCATTCTGAGGGTTTTTATTATTGGGGTTTGGTAATGGTTGGGCAAGTAGCTGATTTGTTTTCTGCTGAAATGGCAGTAAGAGTTCAAGATTTTGACTTTGTTGTGGAAGTTGTTGTGGAAATGGAAATGAAAGTTGAGGGTTTTGATTTTGAAGTTGTGGTTGCTGATTTTGTGGGGGAGGATAATTATGATAGGATGGAGGATATTGATAATATTGAACAAATATACCATAAGGATTTTGTACCCCTTGTACCCATGGTTGAGATTGATATTGAGATTGAGGTTAAGGCCAAGGTTGCTGCCAAGAATTCCAGTTTGGTTGGGGTTGAAGATACATTGGACTGTTAAATCCCTGATTTTGTGGCCCGTGCCAAGGTCTTCTTGCAACAAAACAAAGAGATTCTGTAGAATTTGGGATTGTTTCCTCTTTAAAGACAACCTTAAGACCTGGGATTGAAGGAAAACCCTTGGTTTCATGACTTTCTAAACAAATCATAGAAGTTTCTACAATTTTTGCATCTAAAGGGCATTCCCTTAGAGCATGTTTCTTTCTGCATTTTGGACAAAAAATGGCTAAAGCATCAGCCTCTATTTTCTTCTTGTTTTGAATTTTAAGGGTGTCTAGTTGCTCACTAAGGTTCCCTAGAATATCAGTTTTAAACTCATCAAGAATATTGCCAATTTCTATCCTACTTACAGATGCAATTACATATTTGTTTGCTCTAACAAGAGAAGGATCTCTTGGCCCTTTCCTTGTTTTTTATTTCCCTCTTGAGAGATGAACACATAGTTCTCCTATGTCACTCAATGGAAGTTGAGAGAAATCTCCCTTCCCCATCATGTTAAGGATATATATCCATTCATATCTAATGGCCTTTAACAAAAGAGCTTTCAAAGTTTCTTCATCTAAATTGTTCATCTTCGCTCTTTTCAAATTATAGTTGAATTTCTCAATCAAATCTTCTAAGTTTACATCCTCTCTTTGCATCATTTTGAACACCTCATCTTTATGATTGGTAGGCATACAATAATCCAAGGATCTATCCAAAAATGCTTGTTTCATGTCATTCCATGTTCTAATGGATTGAGTGACTAACCCCATGAACCATTCCAAAGCATCCCCTTTTAGTATTGAATGAAACAATTTGAGTTTTTGAGAGTCTTCTAGATAGTCATAAGTTCTACACAAGACTTCAAACTCAAACAAAAAAATTTCAGGGTCCTCATGTCTCAAGCCATAGAAGTTTGGAAGGACAGATGGTGAGATATTTTTCATTGTGGTATGTGTTTCCTCATCCACTCTAGGGAATCCAAAATATTTATCTACTTCCCTATTTCCTCTACCTCCTCCATTGTTACCTCTACCTCCTCCATTATTTCCTCTACCTCTCCCTCTACCCCCTCCTCCAAACAGTGAGGGTTCTCCATCTTGTTCTTCTTCTGCCATTATAGTTTCTTCAGAGTCAGTATAGGGCTCAACCTGCAAGGTTATTCCCTCCTCCTCTAGTTCTTCTATTAATGGACTATGGGAGAGAGTTTCTACTTTTTCCTCCTCACCAAGTATTCCTATTTCTTCAACTACAATAGGCTATCCTGTGGAGGTGAAAAAGGTAATCCCTGCTATTGGAGATTCAAAATTTTTCTCTCCTAGGACTGTTTTGGTAGATGAAGTAGGAGAATCTTCTAATTGAGTTTCTGCCCCTTGAATTCCAGGAATCTTATGGCTAGGAGTATGAGTTTGGGATGGAGGTGTGCCTTTTCTAACTCTTGGTGGAGTAAGTGGTGTTCTAGGAATCCAACTTCTGCCCCTAGCTATAAATCTCCCCCTAGAGTCTCTTTCTCTATGCATGTCACTATTTTGTTTTGTTTTTTTTTTCGAATGTAATACATAAGGCTACCTAGTTACACTTCCTCGGTAACAATGCCAAATTGTTTGGTCAATTTAGTGTCCTAAATTGCTCTACATAAATTATCAATCCAGGTATCATAAACTGATGAAGTGTAGTGCACTATATGTCCTAGATGACCCTTCTTACTTCAGTATTTTTGAGTTTTATGTTGTTTTGGGGTTTTTGATCCTTTAATCCCTAATGATTTATAATGTACTTAACAAAATCTTAAATCTATTTCTGCTAGGAATCTAAAGAAATGAAATGAGGACTAAAAGTGCTTTAAGCAAGATTTGGAAGTAAAGTTTAATCAAGAAATAAAAATAGAGTTTCTATTTCTACTCTTGTCATTGTTTCCAAATCATAAACTAAAAGAACTTATAAGTGAAATTGCAACTACTGTCTAATCAATTATAGAAACAAGACTAAATGAAATATTGAAAATTGAAAGTGAAATTGCAACTATTTTCTATTCTGTAACAAAACCAAGTGAAATACTAAAACTGAAAGTGAAATTGCAATTAGATATTATGGAAACAAAACTAAATGAAATACCAAGACTGAAAATGAATTGCAATTAATCTATGGAAACAAAAAAACTATATGAAGTGCTTAGTTACTCTCTCTCAATTTTGGGAGAAAAACCTCCTTATGATGACATTTTGAGGAATTATGTACTTCATCATTCTAAGAAAATAAATGAAAAAACGCATAAAAGACTCATTGCATGATTGAAGTATTCAACCACTTAGTTTGAGATGAGTTATCAACTAGAAGGGCTTTTTAGAAGCATTCATCTACACCATGAGTCACTAAACTAGTAATAAAATGGCAAGAATTGTAATGGCACTGATCAATATATTTGGAAATTTAAAAACTAGTGAAACGGTAAATAAAATAAACTACTCTACACCACTGATTTGAACTTCTAACTACTGATAAAACTAGAAAGAAATTAAGCAAAGAGAAGCTATTCTGTACTGAAAGAAACTATTCTGCATTAGTGACGAAATGATGAATTATAAACAAGGTTAGTATGGAAATGATTATGAACACTGTGAGAAGGAATGGCAAATATACAGTTTGAAATAGAAAAGACAAAACAAAATGAAATGAAACCTTAGTCAGCACAGGGGCCCTCTGCAACTACTCAGGTTATGCATACTCAATCAAAACTCCAAGAAACGCTTTCAGATATCTATGAAACAAACGGTCTTCATATTAAAAACACGGGAAATGAGTTTTCAAAATTACAAAGCAGTATTCTGAGCTTAATACATGAGCAAAAATTGAACTGGTTTTGCGTTCTTCAAACAGGTGTTTATAAAGAAATTATACAATTGTTTATGGAGAAAAATAAGCTACAGCCAAAAACAAGTAGCAAACATGTACATGGAATTCTCTTCCTCGGTTGCTGGAGACATAAATCTAACGTCATGGCTATTGGATTCAGTTGCATAGATGGTTGTTGAAGTTCGTGGGCTCAGGAAGTTGTTTCGGATCCCATCACTGTGAAACGTGTACAAAACAGAGTCTTGTTTGCCTTAGGTCTCTACGTTTGACTTCTCCTTTGACTGGAATATTGTTCCATCTTCCTTGTCGACCTAGGCAAGGTGAATAGGACATGATCCATGTCATGATGTTTTCCAAGCTGCCCATGTAGTCGATTTCCTCGTTTGACACATTTAACCTGTCAAAGCGTGAAGATAGTTAGGGAATAGCCTATTAGCTGCAGAATAGTCTACGTTCTGTAGCTAAAAGACAAAAACTTATTCAAATAGAAAAATGTAAAAGCATAACATGTAAATCACTAAAATTTTCTCCTCAAGGCAATGTATATTGGTTATCGATGATAGGGATGCATTTTCTTAATGGAAAAACAAAGAAAAGGGGAAAGAAAAGTTGCTAAGGAAGGGGCAGTTTTGAGGCTCAACAACTACCACACAAGAACAAATGTTGACCGAAGGACAAAATGAAGAAGTGATAGTTGGTACTACTTCTATAGAACCATTAGAGTAGGAAGTTGCTGATAAGACTAACCCACAAGGGCTAGAGACAATTCCTGAGAAGATGGAAGAGGATGGTTGGGCAGCAAAGAAACTGCAAGAAGAGGGTGTCGAAGACACTGCACCACAAGACCCTGCAGTGAATCTAGAATCATAGAGGGAAGACGTAGAGATCCTGAGACTTGAAGAAGGAGATGGTGGGTTTGTTTCCCAAGTCAACGAACAAACTGAAGAAATCATAATAAAACAAGAGCTAGTTGAAATATTTTTCAACATCGACCTGCCAAGCCCTGAACCAGCTATGAGAATTGTGGAAGAAATTATTGTAAAATAGGAATTCATCGATAAATGCACAAAAAGGAGACCCTCTCTTAAGAAAAGATATCAGTCAAAATTCATACAAAACATGCAATTGAAATTGGAAATAATTAAATTGAGAAAATAAGTACGACACTTAGGAAGAAGAGTGAGGAAGTAGAAGAAAAACGTTCCGAAGCCCCAACCTGAAACAGTTTTAGTGCTAGTACAGATCGAAGATAAGCCCACGACTTTAGCGGCTACACAAACTGAGTCATTCTTGCATTTATTTGAGTCTCTAGAATTTGTGATGGCTGCAAAGACTCAGAATGGCACATTCATGCAGCTCGCCTCCAATGGGGGTCCATTTCTCTGGAAGCCCACTAGGAAGGAATAAGGGAAATTCGCGAGCAATCTACAAAAATAGTCTCTTACTACATAGAATGGATAGATAAGGAAAAGTGGAAGCAAGAGAGATAGGAGAAGCAAATTGAGGGACTGGAAGAACATGTGAATCTATTAAAGGTCGATAAGGAAGAAATGCTTACTTTCGCACAGTAGGTAATGGATTTCCAACCCCCTGCTCATAGCTACACTTTGTTCCTCCATGAACAATATATATTCTTTTGTTTAGAAATTGTCTTCCAGGAATTCAGCCATGTGATAGATTATTCAATGCAGTTTTTGTGCATCTTGAGATGCCACAATATTCTAGATCATCACTTAATGTGCGAACTCTATATGCATGATTGCTTTTTGGGAAATGATTAATCATTTAACCCAGTTCCATATGTGGGAGACATTCAACCTAAAGCCTTTACCTCCTACACAGTTAATTAGCTTAAATGGAAGAAGGGCTACAACACATTCAAAGAGAATCAAGCAAATAGGTCACTTGTCCTTCAAATGGAGAATTGTCAGTCTGTGAATGTTTATAACATACACGAAACCATCTTAGGGATCGAGGGATGGAAATAAAAGATGTTGTACCACCATAAATGGTGCTTTGACATATGCACAAAAAAAATATTTACTTGTCAAGAGGAGGCACGAGACATCTGCTAGAAACAATGGACGTTATTTTCATCATCTGTCAGGATATGTGAGCCTTTTGGGGCCCCCAATTTTGCTCAAGATCTCAACAGGGTACCTCATTATATTGTATGCATGTGGCTTTATGGGGTCCGATGGATGGGTTTGAGGTTTCGATTCCCCATTATCTGGCTACTAGCCGATCAGTATACTCCATCTTACGAGGTAGGCGAGGATTGGTGGAAGTCATTCATCCAGACAGATGGATATAAGCCTTTAGGGATAGAAATGGCTGCAAAATACAATCTCGCACAGCTTCATGTTGGTCACAGCAGTTCTAACCCAACCTTGTGCAGGTGACGAACCACATGAGGACATACAGTAAGGCCAGTTGGGGGGAGATGTTGGCGGCTAGATTTGCATACTTTTACTCACTCATTTACCTTGTTCGTTTTACACATTTCATGCCAATAATGGTTAGTCGATATCTTAAAATGCACAGGTATACCTCTTGTCATGCCTTTATGGATTATTGGTCAATGAAGCATAGTCGTAGGGGATTATTACCTAAGCATCTTGCTAATTTAGTTATTTCTATGGATTTGAAGGAAGAATGACCATGACCATGATTCACTGAATGAAACTGTCAAATCTAGAAATGCTATCCTTGAACATTGGATGCAACGGTGAATCAATCTCTCGATTGGCATGTTGATATCTTTTACATTTTGTTTCTCTTTGAAAAACACCATGTAATTAAAGGTAGACAACGCCGTAATTCTAAGAACTGTATTATTAACAAAATGTATAAAGTAGAGTTGCGGGTTGTGAAAGCTATCAATGTTAAGAATCGTTAAGGTTACATGAGAAATACTCTAACTCCGAATCTGTAACAGCATACTTGTTATATTTCTTTAATTAATGACAGTTTTATCTCTTGAGCATATTGTGATTCGTTGATCTCGCCACAGCCCTGATTAGATGTTTGTTTAGGTTTATTTTCGTGAGTTTATTTTTGTTGTGAATGTTTATCAGTGTGTGTTGTGAGTCCCAATTTTTGTTACTCTTATTGTCATTATAGTTATTATTTGTTGTTACTCTTATTTGTTGTTACAGTTATTGCTTGTTACACATTGATGAATTTATAATTAATGTTGAATGTTGGGTAGGGAAACTGTGGCCTGCACATACAGTGCACGATAGCCTTGAAATAACTGGTAGAACCCTGGGTTGACAATTAAATGTGGATTGGGTGAATCACATGATTCTTACTTGAACACCAACAGAAATCAAACAAGAAAAAATGAAAAATAAAAATTTAATTCATCCTAAAAATAAATTCCAAACTAAATCTAGAGTTAAGATATCAATTTTAAAATATTCATCAATTTTCTTAAAATGATTCTTCCTTCACAATCAAAAAAACTTATCCAGCCAAATATTTCAAAATTAAGTCCTTGTAATTCTTAATTATTAATGAAAATTGAAATATAGGACTAAATAGAAATATTTGACGAATGTAATCATGAGCAAGATGATAAATAACTAAGAGAGATGAAAAGGTAAAGTAAACTTCCTTGAAAGCATCTTGATGATGTTTCATCTTCATCTTAATACATCTTTCTCAAGAATATCATTAGTTTCGCTTCATCTTTCTCATTTGTAAACTGTAAATTGTTGACATTTAGCTCCTCATAAGAGTATTCAGTACAATTATCTATGCATAATAAGCATAAATATATCATGATATAAATATTAATGGCTAGTGGAAATTAAGGGAAGATGAGTTTTTCTACCAAATACATCTTCAAAAAAAATATTTTCCTAAATCATTATTAGCTGTATCATTGAAAAACTTTGATCTAGGAAATATTTTAGCATTATCAATCTTATCAAAATCGATTCTACTTTATCCTAGACAAGATAAAAAATTTTAATAACATGTACATCTAAAATAACTTCTTTTTCTAAAAAAATATTGTTTTCTCCATGCACTTTTAATACATTTGAATTCAAAAACTTATCTAAGACATGATTTTATTCACAAGTAGTTGAAGAGCATAGAAGCGTATCATCAATTTTTTCGAAATCATAAAGCCCGAGAAACATCTTGAAGAAACAATCATCGAAGAGGTCCATTTTTGTAATTTCAAAAAAAATCATCTTCACCTACTAGAAATAGAACAAAAGAATATTATTCTAAATGAGATTGTTGATTACAAGAGAATGATTTTCCCTCAAAATTTTCCCAAGTAACTGTTAAACCTTCAAAGGGGTGACATATATTCTTGGTTCTTTAAGTAGAGATTTCTCCTCCTGTTTTAACTATTTCTTATATATCACTAATGAGAGCCTCACATAACAATGATTGGTTGGAACTGAAATTTCCCATCATAAACATGGATTAATTTCCAAAGCTAGTTTTGCAAGAGGGATTTAAACAATCAAGTAGCTCAAATTTTAGGCATAAGAGATCTCTTGGTTATCTAAAGGAAATGTGAATGGAGAAATAATATAGGAATTTTCTTGTGAATCACATCAGAATGTGATATCAATTCCTCAATTTCTAACCAATCTTGTTCAAAAGAAAGGGAATTAAGTTGTAAAAATTGTTCAACAAGTTGAATCAAAAAAAAAAAAAAAAACTTATTAATTAAAGAAATTATATTTGGAAATATTTAGTCAAATCGTCTTCTTATTTTCAAATATCTTGAATGTGTTATGAATAATTAAAAATATAGTTCATACTTGCATATTCACAAAATATATATTAAAACATAGTCATGTTGAAACTATTTAAAAAACAAGAGTAACTAATCTGCTACTAAACCTATTCTACATTCTACTTGCTAAAAATAAATTAGGTGAAATCATAATGTAATTGTAGCCATTCAAATTGCTTTAAGCCTACAAACATATGTGCATCCGAAATTATTATTAGAAGAAAATTAAAATAATAAGAGGAACATAAATAATTGGACTATTTACAATTTCACGCATTATGTATGATATAATGGCATTACTGTTTATAGAAAACTTTGTTTGAAAAGATTCCTCCAACCATGATTCAATTCTATCATTAAAATATTTATGTAGTATATTTTTTCCTTCCTCAATATTTCTTCCAGCCAAAATTTCGTTGAGGTGCAAAAAACAAGTTGAAGAGATATTAGAGATTAAGAAAATATTAAGGATGAAGAACTTCTTTAGTATGAATAACTAGGACTGATTTCAAGTACTAGATTCTATGTGGAATCATGAAAATGGATTCTTGAAGATACAGCAAGATGATCAAGCATAGCCACAATTAGAAATTGTAGTGTTGTTTCATCATTTTAAAGGAAATCGGTCAAATCAATAAATTCATTCCTTCCCACTAAAATAGAAACTTGATATAACAACAAAGTTTGTTAGGAAAATGAAAGCATGGAGTCAAATATATACTACAAATGAAAAGAAAAAATTGAAATAATAATAAACAACAAAAAATTAACAAATGTGGGTTGTTTTCCTCCTAAGAGGAGACCCGGGAAATAGATATGTGACTGAGACCTTTTGATGGATAATGTTTTATGGACTGGTTTTAGTGTCTTTTTGCTGGAAACGTAAGCTGTTCATTGAGTCTTACGTCTTCAGAGGATACATTGTCAAGTTTTTGTACAGAAAAGGCAATCACTTTTCTGCAGTAGCTCTATGATCTCATCATACAGCAAAATGAATGCTCAGGCATATACCATGTAACTTTTTATCTTGTTTATAAAAAGTTCGTTTTTTTCTTTGGAAAACAAAATTAACAAATGTAGAACTAAATCAAACATATGTAAGAAAAGAATACAAATCTTTAAAGGGTTTTTTACATAGAAAGATTCTTCTAAATAATATTCTATTCTTTCCTGATATGTACAATGAGTAGTGTGAAAAAGCAGGAAAAAAATTTACAAATGAGTCTATATTATCATGTGTAAAATTACTATGATCAAGTCTTAGCAGAAAAAATTTGTTGTGATTAACATCAGAGATCTTAGCAAGATCATGAGAATCTATCACAACAATAGGTTGCGACTGAAGTGTCTCATCTTTTTGAAAATTCTTTGAAAATTGAAATGTTAAACAATCATCTAGTAATGGATTAGTAGAATCAAATATTGTATATGGAATGTCATCCTTCAATATATTAGATAAATTGTTATCAGTAGAATGAAAATTGTTAACATTATTTGATTGGTTAAAAAATCGCTTTCACCAAGCTGATTATTTAAATCACAAGACATTGTGAAAGAAAATTAATTGGTAGAAAATTCTTTAGAAAATGTAATTGTTACAGAAATTTCTTCTTCCCATCTATAAGGTTGAGATATTTTAATTTGAGAGGAAGAAAATATTTCATTGTTTTCATTTAGCACTTGATTACATTTTGATTCAACTGAATACATATCTATAGGATTTAAAATATTTTCCTAAGAAATATAATCATTAAGTAAACCAGGATATGATGAATAAATTGTATCCTCTTACCTTGAACTACCAGAATATACTCTGCCTCGACCGCGCAGACCTCTTGCTCCCGATCCGATTGACCATTCCACTCCATGGGCCTTTTTTTACGGAGCAACACAACAACATGGGTGTGAGGGAGGTTTCCTTCTTTATCTCACTAATCATCATTTATTTAAAGTCAAGCTGGGTTTGGGTGAAGGAACGAATAATTTTGCTAAACTGATCACTCTTCATCATCTATTACACTTGGCACTTAGCCATGATTGCAGAGATATTCAGATTTTTGGAGACTCCAAAACTATTATTAATTGGTTCAACAATATCACAAGATGCCATGCACACACACTTATAAACATTCTAGATGAAGTGAAGCATTTCAAAACACAATTTAACTCCATTATTTGTCATCATATTTATAGGGAACATAACAACAGTGCTAACAGCCTTTCCAAGGAGGTCACACTCCTGCCAAGAGGACAATGGATAATTCATGAGCATAAGGGTACTACACAATACCAATACTATCATAGACCAGATATATCATCGGGTGGATAGCACCTAATCTTTTTGATGACTTTCGGCTACATATGATGATGTATATATCATAGTTTTATTTATGCACATCACCCTGCGAGATGTATATATTTCATAACATAGTTTTATGTACTTATATCCAGTTTCACCCTGCGTGGTGAATTATTGTTTTTGTTACATCCATTCACAAGAATGGGTTTGTTGATATTCTGGACATACTCCAAAAAGACAAGTAATGCATGTATTGTCAAGCATATACTATATGTAATTTTTCAATATTAATGAAAGATTGTGATTTTTCCTTGGGAAAAAAAGGATATGATGAATAATGGGTGCATGTAAAATAAAATGAAATACATCTCTTAAATCATTAACCTTCAAGTCTAATTTAATTTTTTCTTCTCTAACATTTAATTGATTAACATCCATTATATGCTCTTCTAATAAATATGTACATGAAACATTATTTAAAACATCATTATGTTCATCATCAAAAAATAAAGGAAAAACCATCTCACTAGGTATATTAAGATGATACTATTCAATATATTTTTCTCATGGAATATAATTAATGATAGAACTTTGTGGAAATCAATCATGAATTTGATCAGTTAAACTATGAGAGGGTTGTTCTATGTTATGAACATGAATTTCTGAGTCAAATTCTTCCATGACTGAGCAAAATGTATTAATTTCAGGAATTAGACAACTTTCTTTACAACTATTCAAAAACTTTTTGATTACTTGAAACCTCATTGTCTATACAATGTTGATCATTTATAATTTCCATATTTTCATAATGTAAACCATTATATGGATGAGAATCAATACATGAAGTAAATCTATTATAGATTGTTTGCTCATGATTATCAAGGAGCGAAATAAGATATTCAAAGAATTTACTAATAGAAGGCGTGTCACCATAAGGAAATCCATAACAAAGATGAATTAATTTCATGGCAAAAATTTCTAAAGATTCATCAAGTTCTATCTTAATATTATTGATTTCATCTCATAATCTATCATAATCATAATAATTGAAAACAAACAAAAACTCATTTATAAACTAGTCCAAAGAATGAATAGATGTAATCAGCAATGTTTCACACCAAATCTTCGCGCAGCCTTGGAAAGTAAGAGTGAAAACTCTGCACATGACACCTTGATGAAACATATTATAAGAAGCACAATTTTGAATAAATTGATTAATATGTTCATATGTAGTAATTTTACTCTCACTATCAAATTTATTTTCTAACAAAATATTTACTGTCTTTAATGGAGTGTTGCAAGATAGTCGTCCAGAGATGCAACTCCAAATAGGGATTTTGGAAATGGCCATTAAAAATAAATAGCTTATTGTGCAACGATATGCAGGTCAACTTCTTATTCTTCCCTCCTTCTAGCACCAAATTTTTGACAGGCGGCAGAATTCCTCCTACAATGAGTGAGTATTGGATTGATCAGGGTCCTAATTAGAGCCATATTCGTTTGGTGTGGTTATATACTCTTTGGGACAAAGGTTTGGTTTCCTATACTAATCTAACCTAAAATATATATAATAAAAACTAATTAAAAATAAAACTAAGATGATCTAATCATCCTAAATATTTACAAGTAAATATAACAAAAATATACAAACTGTTGTGTATAAGTAAATCTGGTTTGAACAATATGGACAGTAGGGAATGGGTAAATCACCCAAACACAATACGTTGAGAAAATATTGTGGAAGTTTAAATCGGTGATAACCCTTACTAGAATGTGGGTCTAGTAAACCACTTAAATTGATTTGTGGGATCTGTTTTAAAGAGCTCATGAAACTTTGATTATAATTTTTGTGTTTTTTTATGTTTATTTGCATATAATGAAACTAATATAAATGACAGAGAATAAATCTATCTTGATAATGAGAGCAATATTGGTAAACAATATTTTCGAATGTCAATTTACTCAGATCTAACAAATAATAAATATGTGTTAATAAAATAAATCAGCATTGCATATAGTTAATCATTTCTAAAGAAATGACAGAAACACATTCCAACATTCATTAGGTATCAATATAAATGAAAAGTGATAGAAGAAAATATCGTTTTATGACATTTAAAAAATTAAGAGATCATACAGTACTCAAATCACAAGATTCAGTAAATATCGATTTTTAGTCGGTCTTCAAAAATTGATTGTAAAAATATTGATTACAAAATCAAAGTTTTCAAGTCAACTAAATCCAACCCCTTTTCTCATCTACAAACTACTTATTTATAAACACGAGGTTCAAATATTAAAATAGAAGTATGTTTCATGACAGTTACAAGAAGATTTGTTTTTTGATTTCTTTGGATTTGGATAATCCCCTTTTTCCATATGAAATTTCAATCAATAAATATTGAAGTTTCAAGTGATATCAGCCTTCCACAAACTCTGCAAAAATATTTACAAAACTTACTAAAAATAGATATTAAAACTTAAAGCAAAATCCCCCAATCTAAAATAATTGAAATTAATCATTCAAAGAAAACTTTATTCTTGTAAATTAGCAACAAATGACAAAATCTAAGCCAAATCATTTTCTCTTGTTCAATTTTCATAAAAAGGGAATATATTGATGAGATAAAAGCAACATAATGCTTTGGCACCAAGTTTATTTCCAAAAATAACTCAAAATTTTCGATTTGATCAAAAAGTGTAGCATTCTTTCTGTTGAATTTTTGGGAGGTTTAGATTGCAAGTTTGTTCAAATAAATGTTTTCATATTGTTTTCCTTGATTTCATTTTTCCAACAAGTTATCCTAGGCCTCATATCATGCCCTACAGTTCGACATATTCCCTCCAAAAGTCAGAGTCTTGTAGTAGCTTATGTGCAATTTATCAAATGGTTTGTGTGTTTTGTCAAATGGGTAAAGTTAAAAATGAATATCCCACATGGAAAAACTTTATTTTCATTGTTTATATAATGTAATGAGTCTAATGTTATTTGTGTGAAATGAGAAGTAAGGTATGGAGGAAGGCATGGGTAACTAACTTTTAATGTAAATTAAAATTGATGTGATCATAATAAAGTTAAACTTTGAACTAAGCCCAACATATAGGTGAGGTGGCATGGGCCCACATGAATATATATATATTATATATATATATATATATATATATATAGAGGACCCTATTCCAAAATTTCATAAATGGTGATGTCGAGAGGATAGGATGTGCTTGCATGGTCAGGGAGGTCGAGGTTTAAGTAAGGTTTAATCAAACCACTTTGTAATTGTTCTCCCCGACCTCCAAACCAATATCCTGACTAGTATATTAAAGGATATATTAATTAAATTAATAAAATAAAATATATAACAAAATAAAATTAAAGACATGGTCATGAGGTGGATGTTGGTGCATGGTCGGTGAGGTCGAGATTTAAAATAAGTTTTAAATTCAAATCTACTTTGTAAATTTCTCTCCAGCAAACTCCAACCAATATTCTACCCAATAATTAAAGGATAAAATATTAATTAATTAATAAAAATAAATATATAACAAAATAAAATTAAAGATTAACATAAAAATTTATGAGTCGGGAGGTCAGGAAAATTAAAATGAAACCTAGCCATTAAATAATAAAAAATAATAAATGAATTAATAATAAAATATTACAAAATTAAAAACAATAAACAAATTTAAATTAACTTAATATATAATGGGTCCAGGCGTTGAGAGGTCGAGAGGAATGAATGAAAATTTCAAAATAAATCATTCCCGGACCTCTGAACTATTAAGTGGATTAAAAAGATATTTGAATAAATTAAATAAATCAAAACGATAAAAACAAAATAATAGAAACAATAAAATAAAAAAGTCATAATATAAAATAAAAATAAAAATAAAAATAAAATAAAAATCTGGAATGGCATATATAGGAAAAACAATGATATTTTTCATGTGTCATGCCATGTCATCAAAAAAGTGAAAACATAAAACTTAGAATAGTTATATTTTATGGTTCGAGAGTCCAAATTTGACAAATTTTATATCGTTGGAAACATCTCGACAAGGCGAATATGATGGTAATATCATAAATGACAAAATAAGAAAACCAAAAATCACTAAAGTATATGTGTAATACTTTAAGAGTTTAACTCTAAAATCCTTCCCTTAATCTACCAATGTAGAGGATATAGTGTGGTGAGATATGGGGTGGGATTCAAAGACATATACTAAACTGGACTCTTTCCTTTACAAAATAGAATCATAGTATTTAAAATATGTTCTAGTGTTCCTCCATAGTTACTAGCTAGTGCAAGACAACAGAAAATTGATGAAGGTGTTATTATATAAATAAAAACATCATTCATAATGATAGAGTATAGATCCTGTTAGTGTCAGTCTTGAGCCCTCCATCGGTGATCAAAAGCTCTTTGCATGTGCATAGGTAGGTGTCTCATCACTGTCAGTTTTGCAT
>APFE031111005.1:29534-67249 GCA_000404065.3 Pinus taeda
AGATTGACCGGAGAGAGCCTTCTCATACCCCGTAGGGCTAGCTACGAGGTGAAATGGTTTGATGTAGCCTTGAGATTTGTCTATCTCAGCCTAGGTGAAATTTCAAGTGCTAACAAATCCCTTGGGCCACCAATTGTTATTGCTTTAAAATTATCCCCCATATAAACTTTGAAAACATTTCGAAATCGAAATCAAAAAATGAAATCAAAGTAAAGCAAGAAATTGTACAATCCAGATTTATGAAGGAACGAGATGAAATATAGATATAAATAGTAACACAGAGATACGGTGAAAACATAACTTCAATCCTTTAATAACAAAGTACTAAAAATTGTTTAGATGCATAATGGAAATAAACTAGCTCTGTTGATGGTAGTTTATCCCTGAGAAGAGATGTGGTGGCTACATGTCTTCTAAATTGTGTTACAATGAGTCTCAAAGGCCTATTTATTATTGAGAAGCAATGGAAAACTCTAAATATCAAAAAACCTAACCCTATGAGATGGAGCGCCAAACATTTTTGGGCCCCATTGAGGTAAACCGGTACATAAACTTCCCAGATGTGTATGATACCTTGTTAGAAATACCTATCTAAGGAATACAATTTTAAATTGCAAACCTATGTTATAATTTATGGGTTTTCTCATTTTCAAAAGAAAAAAAAAATCTCGTTGAGGGCCTCAAAACGGCTCTGGAAGTTCAGGACCCAAAAACTTCCCAAAATAGTAAATTATGCTACAATTAAGGAAACTGAAAGAAATAATGGTGGGGGTCCAAGTGGAATAGGCTAGTGGAAACCAATATACACATGGGTCAGTCCTCCCCCCAAGGAAGAAATGGTCTCCATTACTTTGAGTGCCTCTATGAGATGGGGAAACATCTGTTGAACTTGGTCCCTAGTGAGCCACTTACCTCGGTGCATGAGTTAGCCAACTTTGGCAACCCTATACAGTTGGATCTTGTACTAACTAGTGTTCTTGGTATGTGCTTCCATGATCTGATTAATGGTGGCATGTTCCATGTAGTATGGGTTTAGATCTATTGGTGTGATTTGTTTTGCGATGTCTGATGTGTCCAGTAATGGTGGAAAGTATGGTCGAAGGCAGTCCACATTGAACAATGGGTCAGGACAAGTAATGGGGGGATGTTGAGCTCAAAATCATTGTCTCCCACAACCTTGGTGATGTTGTAAGGCCTATATCAAAGTGGTTTGAGCTTCTGATGGGCTCTGGTAAGGCGTTCTTTCTGCAAATGCAACCAAACTTTGTTGCCCACCTAAAATTTGTGTGGCACTCGATGTTGATCATGTTGTTGCTTGTACTTGGCATTGGACTTATCCAAGATGTCATACACCTACTGGAAGATGTGTTGGATGTGTTTAGTAAACCAAGTTGATTTAATAGCCTCGAACTATATATGTGTGGATTATGTCTATGTAGTCACATGATTAATGGAAACATCAATTAGACACCATGGTTGAAAACCTAAACCCACTTGAAAAGAAATATGGCTAGTCGATCTATGGAGAGCTCTATTATAATTGTGATGCACATAAGGAAGGCTCTCGTAATAGGCTCATTGATGCTTAGGGTTGTACATTTGTAGTATGTGCACTATCATCTTGTTGACGACCTTTGTTTGGACATTAGTCTAGGGATGGAATGCACTAAAATTGGTGAGCTTAGTGTCCAATAATGTCCAAAGGCTCGACCAGAATGTGCTCAGGAACCTGCTATCTCGATCTAATATAATGATCTATGAGATTCCAAAATTCACCCACACTCATTCAAAGAAGACTTTCACAGTGTGCTCTACTATGATACTATTCTTCCAAGCTACCAATATAGCCATCTTAGAAAATTTGTCCACAACCACAAATACACAGTCATTACCATGCTTGGTAGAAGGGAGGCCTGACAGATAATCTATTGAGATGGATTCCCAAGGTTGAATAGGAGTAGGCAAAGGAGTGTGCAGGCCTTACGCTTGGTGATAGCATATGCAATGCAAGATTTGATATATTTTCCAACATCCTTTCATAGTTTTGGCCAATAATAATACTTTTATAGTACGTCCACAGTTTTATCCATGCCAAAGTGTCATGTGACCTGAGCATAATGTGCCTCCAAAATCAGCTTGGTACACTCACTTGAAGGAACAAAAAGGTAGCCCAGGTAGCATAATAATGTGTCCTGGAGGTGAAAATCTGGAACTTGCTTCCCATCCACTAGCATCTAGTATGTGGTGGTGAACTTTGGATCATTTTTTAGAATTGTGGCCATCTAGCAGTCTCGTGGCCACAAGAGTTGAGAACAGTAGTCAGTGTTGCAACTGGGGGTCGACTGAGGCAACCTACAACTTGATTGGTGTTTCCATTATTGTATTTAATGTCCAATTGGAATTATTGCAAATATGTAGACCAGTTCTTATGTTGATTTTTCTGCAGCTGCCCTTGTGTACGGATAAACTAAAGAGGTCGATGAACTGTGTGGATGACCATCTCCTTCCCCAAAATTTAATGTTTTCATTGTCAGAATGCCTACACAATGGAATACATATCTTTATCATAAGTGGGGTCTTTTTGAATTATATCGAAAGTGTCTCACTATGATAGGTCATTAAGTGACCTTGTTGGGTAAGAACTGCACCAATATCATAGTCAGAGGCATCTATCTCAATTTCAAATGATTGTTGCAAGTCTGGAAATGTGAGTACAAGTGCTAAACAGAGGCGGTTCTTTAGCTCAATGAATGCCATTTGTTGGGACTCAAACTAGAAAAAAACTTATTTTTCTTCACCCTTGGTAACCTGACTCGGAGGCCAAATGATATGAGAGAATCCCAACATGAACCTATGATAAAAATTGGTAAGGCCAAAAAAGTTGTGAAGTTGTATTAAAGTGGTCAAGGTTGGGAATGTTGGGTGTGGAGCTTGATTATCTTCTTTATTCATAGGTATCGTCGCGTTGCACCCCAATTTCTAATAGGGCAGGAACGCCTCCTATTTAATCACTGTCAAGAGGGTCCAGGGGGGAGTGACATCGATTTTATGACCCCCCCCCCCCCCCCCCCCACCCTCTTGGTGAGGATTCGGGGATAGCACCCCCGAAGCTACAAATAGATGAAAATTTTCCCTGTAAAATATTGCAATTTCATAGTCAATCTAAGTCGTTCATTAGGAGGATGGTCTGACGGTAGAAGTTATGTTTAATTTAGGTTTTTTTCCTACAAGGAAACCCCTCGAATTGTATGAGGGAAATGTATTGTGGTTGGGTATATGTGTATTCTGAGCGAGAAAAAGAGAGGATATTGTATGAGATCGAAGAGGAAATTACAGTGGATTTGTTGTAGGTTGTATATAGTAATTTTTTTGGATAATATAAAGGAAGGACTAGTTGTTTCTTCATGGATGTAACACAAATTTGTGAACCACGTATATCTGTGTCTCTCTTGTTTTATGTGTTTCTTTATTTATGTTTATGCAATATTTTGAGTGTACCATTTCTCTGTAATATATAATTTTCTAATAGGCCAATCTAGAATGACTTGGATCTTAGCCAAATCCACAGGCATGCTTTGCTCATCAATGATGTAGCCCAGATATTATACCTAGCTCATGCAAAATGTGCATTTATCCAAGTTGGCACATATTTTATGTCGCCACGGGGTTTGAAGGACATATTGAATGTGTTGTAAGTGTTCTTCCCAACTCTTGTTGAAGATGAGGATGTTGTTGAAGGGTCGCAAGATGTCATCCATCAGCCTCATAAAAGTTGTAGGGCTATTTTTTAACCCAAAAGGCATGAACAACCACTCAAAAGACCCTCCTTAGATTTGAAGGTGGTCTTCCATACATGTGGGTTCTATTGGCACCTAGTGATAATCAAACTTCAAATCGATCTTGTTGAAATACTTGGCCCCCTTGAGTTGTTCAAGAAGGTCATCAATATGTGGGATTGGAGACCTATTCCTAACAATACTTTTTTTTAGTGGTCAATAATAAATGCAGAGTCTCCAGGTTCCATCTTTCTTCTATACAAGTACAATCAAGCTCCCACAAGGTAACGAACTTGGTTAAATGTGCCCTTTTTATAGCAACTCTTGGATCTGACGCTTGATTTATTCATTTTATAGAATGGAGCAGTGGTATATCATCCCTTTGGGTAGAGGTTCTCTGGGAGTCATATCAATCAAATGCTTGACCTGACAGTGCAAAGGTACCCCTATGGGTGAGGAGAATATGTCCCTTGTATTCTTGCATTGTCTTATGCACCTGCTTCTATTGCATTGAGGAACCCTTCCTGGGGTTCATATATGTGGCCACTATATTCCTCTTTCTTTGAGAGTGAATTATAAAGAAAACAAATTCCACAGTCTGGGAGATGATCTTTCTACATTGTTTAGCAGAGATCAAAGAGATGGTGGTAGGTAGGACTACCTCTGGTATCTTGTATAACTTATTTCCCAAAGTAATAATAATAGTGTGAGGCCTATAATCATACAACATGATGCTTCCACAAGTATGGTTGGCCTAATAACACATCACAAACTTCAAGAGGAGAAACATCACACAGTACCTCATCCGTGAAGGGCTTGATGTTGTAGGGAAGGCAGCACTATTGGATGACACGGAGATCTCATCCTTGGTGAAGCCACGCGATGGTGTACCGATGTGGGTGTGGTGTGGTTGGTAAGCCCAACTACCTCATGACCTCTATGGAAATGAGGTTATTTTGGGTCTCACTTTCGACCATTAACTACAATCGAGACCCATTCACGCACATCTATGAGTGGAAGAGACACTCCCCTTCCTATGGATCTTCGGTCTCAATATTGTGTACCTTGATGATGGCAACGGTGGCACTAGGTTCTGTGTCAATAATATACTTCCCTGTATCGTTCCCCTTATCAGGTTTTGGCTCAGAATCAAAACATGCATCAGACACCGAAGTTTTCTACTCATCCGCCAATAATTGCTTAGCGCGACACTAATGGGGATCTTATGGAACTCACACCACTTTCTTGAGTCCTTATTTATCTTTGTGGTTCCATTATTTACTGACATCTTTGATGGGTTGTCCTAGGTTTATCCACCTTGGTTTTGTTCTTTGTTATGTGGTTTCAGGGTACTCTTGCCCTGCTTCTAATTCACAGATCCAAATTTGCTCTCTTTTCTTTAAATTTTTGTTCAATCTTGGTAGCATATCGGTATGTTGCACCAAGTGAGGAGATGTCCAGGAACTCTATTTCTTCTTGAATGTATTTGTGCAGACAGCCACGGTACTTGAGCACCAGATACTGCTCAGAGTCTTTGATACCCAACTTTGTGCATAGAGTACGAAAAATGTTTTTTAGCTCATTCACATCTTGGTCCCTTTGTTTTCGTAGTGTGATCCACTGTATGTACTTGTCCTCATAGCTCCCCACGAGGTAATATTGTTCCTTGACAGCATCTCTAAAAGAGTTCCAAGAAGGGGCAGTTGTAAACAGAGAGGGTTCCTCATCCCTTTCCTCATAGTAAGTTTCCCACCAATCCTTGACATGGGGGACAACCTTAAGCAGTGCAAAAGTAATATTCTCCCTATCAAAGAAACTGTGGATCGAAAAATAACCTTTCAATGGATTCAACCATTTGTATACAACATGTGCATCTATTTGACCTTTGAATATAGGGATATCGAAGTTCACATGTACTTTGAAGGGGGTGGTGCCTCCAAAGTGACTGTTGGATGAAGATATGCTATCAGTGGTAATTCAACAAAGGATTTGGGAAAAGTTGTCCATCATCTTGTTCCTTTTCCACTTGAGGGATTCTTCGAGCAACAGTTTGATAGGGTCTCCTACTCCCTCATATTTCTTTTCTTCCGCCATGGGAGGCCTTTAGCGTCGACGGTGATGGTCTTGAAAAGGCTCAACCAATTCAAGTCCCAACTCCTTATATGTTGACCTCGTTGAGGACATGCATAGAAAAATAGAGAAAGAGTAGACCACTTTGATACCACTGATTTAGATTTATGAAGGAATGAAATGAAATATAGATATAAACATAAACATAGGGATACGGCAAAAGAAAAACTCCAATCCATTAATAACAAAGTATTGAAAATTGTTTACCTGCAGAATGGAAATAAACTAGCTCAGGGGATGGTAGCTTATCTTTTAGAAGAGATGTGGCGGCCTTATGCCTTCTGAAATGAGTTACAATGAGGTTCAAAGGCTTATTTATTATTGAGAAGTAATGGAAAACCTTAAACATCCAAAAACCTAACCCTAGGAGATGAAGCGCCAAAATTTTGTGGGCCCCGTTGGGGTAAATTGATACATCAACTTATCGGGGTCGTAACTTTGGCATACGATCTTTGTTTTACACATAAGATACCTCCTTAAAAATATATATCCATAGACTACAACTTTTAACTACAAATCCCTTTTGCAAGCTAAAAGTTTTTCGATTTTCCATAAAAAAAAATGGCATTTAGGGCCTCATAATAGCTTTGAAAGTTCAAGACCCGAAAAACTGCCAAAAATAGTAAATTGTGTTACAATTAAGGAAACTGAAAGAAAAAATGGTGGGAGTACAAGTGGAATAGGCGGGTGGCCACCAATATCCACCTCAATCACTCTACAATATTATTTACATAAGCTCAAGCTATAAGAAACCTTCCAAACAAAAATATTGAAAGGAGATAAAAATTAAAGTAAAGGACATGAATAAAACAATATTACCGCAAGACAAGATGTATGAAGAAATGCGTTAACATAAAACTAAAAGTGCATTATTTCTATTTTGGTACATCTTTTATGTTTAGCTCGTGATATTTTCTTTTAATCTTGGTAATTGTTAATCAGGTTTTTATTTTGACAAATGAATCAAATAAAATCCTAAACTAGATATGTTGCTATGAGTACAAGTTTTAAACCTTCATCAGATACTCTTTTAGATATCTTTGCTTCGTGATAAAATTGATAGAATTAAACATTAAGTAAGTCTTTAATAATTAGCAATTAAGGATAAGACTTAAAAGAAATGTTTAACAAAATTAAACATGAGCAAGATGATAAATAAAAGTTAAAAGACAATTGAGTGTCTTCCCTGATAATGACTCATTCTCTGCTTGAGTGTCCTCATAATTGCATTATTGAAGTAAGAGATAAAAAAAAAATAGATTAAACTACTCTTAAACCTATTTTATTCTATAGGGCTGACTGAAATTAAGTAAAATTAAACTCTAATGATGTCACCCATGTGGATGTAAATCTGCAAATATATATGCATTTAAAATTAGAAACATAAAGTATAAAAGAGAGAAACTAAGCAAGTTCAAACAAACTCAAAATTTTATTTGTTAAAAAATGAACTAAAGTAGGAACCCGATATCTCCAAATACAATAAATTTAAACGAATATCATAATCATCGTTCATAAAAGAAAGGAGAAATTAGATGCTAAGGGAAAAATTGAATTGTAAATTTGAAGTATTTTCCCTATTAAATCTTTGAAATACTTTGCTTCCTTTAAGTTAAGATTGAAATAGATAAAAGTTTGTGTACCAATGAAGTGAATGTTGAGATATTCAAGGATTTTGTATTGAAATCAAACAAGAAAAAATGAAAAATAAAAATTTAATTCATTCTAAAACTAAATTCCAAACTAAATGTAGATTTATGATATTAATTTTAGAATCTTCATCAATTTTCTTAAAATGGTTCTTGTTTCACAATCATAAAAAATAATCCAACTAAACATTTCATAATTCCTTGTAATTCTTAATTGATAATGAAAATTGAAAGATAGGACCTAAATAGAAATATTTGATGAATGTAATCATGAGCAATGTGATAACTAACTAAGAGAGACTAAAAGGTAAAGTAAACTTCCCTGAAATCATCTTGATGATGTTTCATGTTCAGCGTAATACATATTTCTCATGAATGTCATTAGTTTCACTTCATATTTCCCATTTGCAAACTGTAAATCACTGACATTTAGCTCCTCGTAAGAATATTGGCAATTATTTGTGCATAAGAAACATAAATATATCTAGATATAAATATTAATGGCTAGTGGAAATCAATGTAAAACGAGTTTTTCTACCAAATACCTCTTCAAAAGAAATATCTTTTCCTAATTCATTATTAGCTTTATAATCGAAACACTGTGATCTCAAATATTTTAGTATCATAAATCTTATCAAAATCAATTCTACTTTCTCCTTTACAAGACAAAAAATGTTCAAAAATCATGTACATCTGAAATAAATTAATTTTGCTAACAAAATAATGTTTTCCTCATCCTCTTTTAATACATTGGAATTCAAAAAATTACCTAAGTCATGATTTTATTCACAAGTAGTTGAAGATTATAGAGGCATATCATCAAATTTTTCAAAATAATAAGCCCAAGAAACATCTTGAAGAGACATTCATCAAAGAGGTCCATTACTATAATTTCAAAAAAAAACATATTCACATACTAGAATTAGAACAAACGAAGATTTTTCTAAATGAGAATGTTGATTACAAGAGAATGATTTTCCCTCAAAATTTTCCCAAGTAATTGTCAAATCTTCAAAGGGGTGACATCTATTCTTGGTTTTTTAGGTAGAGATTTCTCCTCCTATTTTCACTCTAGTTTATAGATGAATGATGAGAGACTGGCATAACAATAATTGGCTAGAACCGAAATGTTCCATCATAAACATGGATTAATTTCGAAAACTAGTTCTGCCAAAGGGATTTAAGCAATCAAGTAACTCAATATTTATGCGTAAGAGATTTCTTGTTTATCTAAAGGAAATGTGAATGGAGAAATAAGATAGGAATTTTCTTGTGAATCACATCTGAAAGTGATATCAAATCATCAATTTCTAACCAATCTTATTCAAAAGAAAGAGAATTAAGCTGTAAAAAATGTCCAACATGTTGAATCAGAAAATCTTATTAATTAAAGAAAATATATTAGAAATCCTTAGCCAATTCATCTTCTTCTTTTCAAATATATTGAATGTGTTAGGAATATTTAACAAAATAGTTCATACTTGCATATTCAAAAAATAGATATTAAAACATAATCATGTTGAAACTGTTTAAAAAACAAGAGTAACCAATCTACTACTAGACCTATTCTACATTCTACTTGCTAAAAATGAATTAGGTGAAATCATAATGTCAATGTAGCTATTCAAGTTGCTTTAATCCTGCAAACATATGTGCATCTGAAATTAGTATTAAAGTGATGATGATGATAATCATAATAATAATAAGAATAAGAATAAGAATAAAAGGAATGTAAATAATTGGACTATTTACAATTTCACGCATCATGTGTGATATAATGGTATTACTATTTATTAAAAACTTTGCTTGAAAGGATGCCTACAACCATGATTCAATTCTATCATAAAAATCGTTATGTAATATGCATTCCTTCATCAATATTTCTTCCAACCAAAATTTAGTAGAGTTGAAAAAAACAAGATGAAGATATATTAGATATTGAGAAAATATTAAGGATGAAGAATTTGGTTGGTGGGAATAACTAGGACTGATTTCAAGTACTGGAGTCTGTGTGGAATCATGAAAATGGATTCCTAAAGAAACATCAAGATGATGAAGCATAACCATGATAATAAATTTTAAAGTTGTTTCATCATTTTGAAGGAAATCGGTTGAATCAATAAATTCATCCCTTCCCACTAACTTGGTCGCACCGATATAACAACAAAGTTTGTTAGGAAAATGAAAGCATGGAGTCAAATATATACTGGACACTGAAAACAATAATTGAAACAATAATAAACAATGAACAAATGTGGAACTAAATCAAACATGTGCAAGAAAAGAATGTGATTATTTAAAGGGATTTTTACATGGAAATATTCTTGTAAATAATCTTCTATTCCTTCCTAATACATACGATTATTGGTGTGGAAAATCAAGAAAAAGATTACAAATGAGTCTAGATTGTGTAAAGTTACTATGATCAAGTCTTAGCAGAAAAAAACGTCTTGTTAACATCGGAGATCTTAGCAAGATCATGATAATCTATCAAAATGATAGGTTGTGACTAAAGTGTCTCATCTTTTTGGCAAGTCTCTGAAAATTGAAATCTTGAACAATCATCTAGTGGTGGATTAGTAGAATCAAATATTGTATATGGAATGTCATCCTTTAATATATCATATAAATTGTCATCAATAGAATTACAATTGTTAACATTATTTGATTGGTTAAAGAAATTTATTTCACCAAGCTTATTCTTTAAATCACAATACTCTCCACTAATTGTAAAAGAAAATAAATCGCACAAAATTCTTTAGAAAAAATATTTGTTTTAGAATTCCTTCTTCCCATCTAGAAGGTTGAGATATTTTAATTTGAGAGGAAGAAAATATTTCATTAATGTCATTTTGCACTTGATTACATTTTGATTCAACATAATACATATCTATAGGATTTAAAATATTTTCCTAAGAATTATAATCATTAAATAAATCAGGATATAATGAATAATGGGTGCATGATGAAATAAAATGAAATACATCTTGTGAATGGTTAACCTTCAAGTCTGATTTAAATTTTTCTTCTCTGGTAGTTAATCGATCAACATCCATTATATGTTCTTCTAATAGATCTGAACAAGAAACATTATTTAAAACATTATCATGTTCATCTTAAAAAAATAAAGGAAAAAGCATATCATTAGATATATCAAGGTGAGAAGATTCAAGATCTTTTTCTAGTGGAATATAATTAAGGATAGAACTTTGTGGAAATCGATCTTGAATTTGATCAATTAAAATATGAGAGGGTTGTTCTATGTTATGAACATGAATTTCTGAGTCAAATTCTTCAATGACTGAGCAAAATGTATTAATTTTAGGAATTAGAAATCTTTCTTTATTACTATTCGCAAACAATTGATTACTTGAAACCTCATTGTCTATACAATGTTGATCATTTATAATTTCCATGTTTTCATAATGTAAACCATTATATGGATGAGAATCAATATATGATTTAAATTTATTATAAATTATTTGTTCATGATTATCAGGGAGAGAAATAAGAAGTTCAAAACATTTACTAATAGAAGGCATGTCATCATAAGGAAATCCATAATAAAGATGAATTAATCTCGTGGAAAAAATTTCGAAAGATTCATCAAGTTTTACCTTAATATTATTGATTTCTTCACATAATCTAGCATAATCATAATAACCAAAAACAAAAACTCATCTATAAACTAGTCAAAATATGAATAGATGCAGTCGGCAATGCTTCACATGAAATCTTCCCATGACCTTGGAAAGTAAGGGTGAAAATTTTGTACATGACATCCTGATGAAGAATATTATGAGAAACACAATTTTGAATAAATTGATTAATATGTTCATATGCAGTAATTTTACTCTCACCGTCAAATTTATTTTCTGACAAAATATTTATTGTCTTTAATGGAGTGTTGCAAGATACTCGTCCAAATATGAAACTCTGAATAGGGATTTAGGAGAGGGCCATTAAAAACAAATAACTTAATGTTCAGTGCGCAACAAGTCAACTTGTCATTCTTCCCTCCTCCTAGCACTGAATTGTTGACAGGTGGAAGAATTCCTCCTACAACAAATGAGTATTGGCCCAATCAGGGTCCCAATTAGAACCCTATTCGTTTGGTGCGACTACTTACTCTCCAGAACAAAGGTTGGATTGTCTATACTAATCTAGCCTAAAAATATATACATAAAAACTAATTAAAAACTAAACTAATCTAATCATCCTAAATATGTACAAGTAAATATAAACAAATATACAAACTATTGTGTATGAGTATTTCTAGCTTGAACAATCTAAAAAGCACAGGATGAGGAAATCACTCAAACGCAATACTTTTAGAAAATATTGTGGATGTTTAAATTCATGATAACCTTGACTAGAATGTGGGTCTAGCCAGCCACTTAAACTGATTTTTGGGCTTTGTTTTAAAGAGTTTATGAAAATTGATTGTATTGTTAATGTTTTTTTATGTTTATTTGCATATAATGAAACTAATATAAATGAAAAACAATAAATCTATCTCGATAAGGAGAGCAATATTGGTAAACTATCTTTTCAAATATCAGAAATGAATGTTGAATTGCTTAGATTAAACAAGTAATAAATTTGTGTTAATAAAATAACTCAAAGTTTCATATACTTAATCATTTCTAAAGAAATGATAGAAGCTCATTTCAACATTCATTGGGTATCAATATAAAGGAAAAATAATAAAATAAAATGCCATTTATGAATTTTAAAAAATTAAGAGATCATGAAGTAGATATTGATTCCTAATCAACCTTCAAAATTTGACTGTAAAAAATATTGATTAAAAAATGAGAGTTTTCAAGTCAACAAAGTCCAACCCCTTACTTTTCTACAAACTACTTATTTATAATCACAGAGTTCAAATTTAAAAATAGAAATTTGTTTCATGACATTTCAAAAAAAAATGTTTTCTGATTTCTTGGGATCTACGTAATCCCTTTTTCTTGTAGGTAATTTCAATCCATAAATATTGAAGCTTCAAGTTATATCAGCCTTCCACAAACTCTACTAAAATATTCACAAAAATTATCAAAAATTATATATTAAAACTTAAAGCAAAAACCCTCAATCCAAAACAATTAAAATTAATCATTCAAAGAAAACTCAATCCCCATAAATTAGCAACAAATTCCAAAATCTAAGCCAAATCACTTTATCTTGTTGCAATTTTGATAGTAGAGCAATATATTGATGAGATCAAAGCAATAGAATGCTTTGGCATCAAGTTTTATTTCCAAACATAACCTAGAAATTTTGATCTGATCAAAAACCATAGCCCTTTTTCTGCTAAACTGTTGGGAGCTTTAGATTATAAATTTGTTCAAATAAATGTTTCCATATTATTTTTCCCGATTTTTTCTTTCCAATGAGCTATATTGGTCCTGATTTCATACCTTTTAGCCCAAGATATTCCCTCTGGAAGTTAAAGTCATGTAGCAGCTTAGGTGCAATTTGTCAAATGGTTTGTGTGTTTTGTGAAATGGGTAAAGTTAAAAACAAATATTTGACATGCATGGGGAAACTTGCATTTTTTATTTTCTATATAATGTAAGGAGTCTAATGTTTTTCATGTGAAATGAGAAGTAAGGTATGGAGGAAGGCATGGGTAGTTAATTTTTACGTAAATTAAAATTGAAGTTTCCAACCAACGTGGAAGGCCTGTGTGATCATAATAAAATTAAACTTTGAATTGAACCTGACATGGAGGTGAGGTGGCATGGGCCCACGTGAATATTGTGTGTGTGTGTGTGTGTGTGTGTGTGTGTGTGTGATCATAATAAAATTAAACTTTGAATTGAACCTGACATGGAGGTGAGGTGGCATGGGCCCACATGAATATTGTGTGTGTGTGTGTGTGTGTGTGTGTGTGTGTGTGTGTGTGTGTGAGAGAGAGAGAGAGAGAGAGAGAGAGAGAGAGACCTTATTCGATAATTCCAAAATTCAATAAATTGTGCATGGTCGGGAGGTAGAGGTTGATAAGATTTAATCAAACCACTTTGTAATTGCACTCCCTCAACCTCCGACCAGTATATTAAATCTATAAGTCAAGAGGGAAATTTGAATTGAATTACGAGCCCGACATCTAACCATTAAAAAATAATTAATTAAATCTATAAGTCAAGAGGGAAATTTGAATTGAATTACGAGCCTGACATCTGACCATTAAAATAATAAATGAATTAATAATAAAATATTACAATGTAAAAACAAATAAAACAAATTATTAAATTAACAATATATAAGGTCTAAAGGATGAGGAAATGAATGAAAATTCAATAAACATCCTGACTCCGACTATGGTGGATTAAAAAGATATTTAAATAATAAATAAATGAAAAATATAAAATAATACAAAATAATTAATTATAATAATAATCAAATAAAAAAAAAGGTGAAAATAAAATAAATTTGGAGTGACATATATAGGAAAAACAACAAGATTTTCCATGTGTCATGCCATGTAATCTGCCATGTGTTATGCCACATCATCAAAAATAATGAAAACACAAAACTTCAAGCAACTATATTTTTTATCCAGGAGTCGAAATTTGACAAATTTTAGATCGTTGGAAGCATCTCAACGAGGTGAAGATGAAGGAAATATCATAAATGAAAACATAGGCAAACCAAAATCACTAAAAATAGGGATCCAAATGCAAAGCAAGGTGATATTTTCAAAATTTTATATGAGGGACCCTTTATTTTTTTAAAATAAAGGGGGGTTGTTGGGGCAATAACACAACAACATGCATATAACCAGTCTTGGATATGACAAGTATGTGTCCTTTCACATTCAAGATTATTCAAAAACAATCCAATTTCGGAGTGTTGTGTTCCTTTGGGAAATCCATATTCACTTGATCTTGCTCTAATTCCACTGCCACTTCAGATTGTTAGATGTCGACATTGTGATCGAGTTGACCATGTGAAAGATCGGTGCTTTGATGTTTATCCTTATAATCAGTTTGGAAAACATACTCATCATTTAGAAGAATGTTCCAGAAAAAAATACTCCTGCATGAGCAAAGATTCGCCTTGGATGGATCACTTCTTGGCAATGGTCTTCATCAACCAAGAAATTATACTAGTCATGCCTCAGAGCTCATTCTCAAGTATTGACATGTCTTGCAGTGGAGATATCTTCATCTTTTGACCCTTTATTTGACAGAGTTGGGGGAATGATGGTCATCTACTAGCTTCAAAGATATATCAAGCGAGCTTGATCCAAAGCCTATACTAGATCCAACTACAAAGCCTAGAGCCAGAGTTAACCAATGCCAAAGTTAGAGTTGTAGCCTAGAAAAACTCATTCCATGAGAATGGTTTGGTTGGTGGTCTACCTTAAACAACTACTTATAGAATACTTTGACTTGTACTACACATCTCATCAATTTTTGGTCATCTTTAAACCATCATCAGGGAACACCTCCACTTTGCATAATACTTCAGCTACTAGCCATATTTGGAATTGTTTCAGGGCTTGCTTCAATCCTAGTTCCAAAGTTGTTGGTTAGCCTTAAACCACCACCGGTAGGAAACTTTGATTTTTGTTACCTCCTTTGGTTTGTGGTCTTCCTTAAACCACCATTTCAGAGAGCACATCCACCATTGGTTGTTATCCACTATTGTATTTTAGCTCTCTTCTTAGACTCACATGGAACCCTTTGGATTAAGGGAGGGAATGTCGGAAGCGTAATCCTCTTGGGTTATTAAATCTTGGCTCATTCTCTTGAATTTAAGGAGAAAATCCTCAAGTAAAGGCCAACAGTCATGAAAGAACAAGAGATGCAGTGGAATATGAAACTAAGGGTTAGGACAATATGTATTAATATGTATATTCTATTGATAATACGTATCACACAATTTATCAAATTGGTCTATTATTTTCTATGTGTGCTCAACAGATATGAACCTTTGAGTGATGAGCAAAATTCTTGAATTGAAAATTGATCTAACCATCAAAATTTGATCTTCTATGGAACATTGTGCTTATAGGATTTCCAAGATGATTATTATCATGAGACTTGATAATACTAGTATTAGTATTCTTCGAAAGATATATTAATTATTTTCCTTCGTATTCATGCTAATACCATGATTCATTAACATACATACATTTGTGATTAGGATGTAAATAAGGTGTCTTTGTAGTGTTTCATAGATTTTCTTCTGGAGTTGTATTTCTCTATGCATTGATGTTGCATCATTTAATTATGAGGTTTTATTATTAAGTACACTTTGAGTTTCTATCACCTGTAGTCCAAAATCCAAGTATTTCTTCACTTCAATTGGATTGGGATCTTTTTGAAGCGTGAGAACCATAGGATATGTATTTGTTCCCTTTTCTTCAACATGTATTTTCACATTTGAATATGTCGATAGTCCCTTTCGATCAAATGTCGTACTTTGTTTTCCAATGATTGCTTATCCTTCTTAAGCTTCTTAATTTGTAGTAATTTTTCACTGTGGTCCTTGAGGTAAGAAATTTCTTTATTTTTTGCAAAAAAATTATCAACTTCTTTTTGCATATTTTTCATTGACTTTTGATTTTTTTGAAGGATGGCCTTTGAGATATCTTAAATGTCTTATATTTTTAATAAATCTTGCTCCAATGTAAAGTCTTGTAGTGTTATTTTTTTCTCCCTATACAAAAATGTCAAAAAATTATCCTTCACATTTAAGATGGGCCCTAGTGTTTCCATCTAGTGTGAACCCATATTTATGCCTTGATCCATAAAGATCTAACAATTAATTGTGATATAAATGTATAATCCCCAATGTTTAACTATAAATAAATTGTGTCATATTGTCTTGCGTCTCAATGGCTTAATTTTTCAATTATGTTTGACTTGGGAAACACTAATTGGTTAGAAAATTCAAGATTTGCATAATTATTATTTTTAGAGTATCGATTAAAAAAAAAAATATATAATATATTATATAAAATATATATTCTTGCAAAATTCTTCCTTATTATAAAAAACACTTAAGTATAGTTATATTGATTTTATAGAAATATTTTTTCTCCTCGATGATTAACCCCATGATTAACCCCATTTTTTCAATCAAAATACCGTAATGTATTAGTTTAATTTGGTATCTTTTGACTTGTACCTTTTTTTTTAATGTATATTTTCAAATCCAATTCCAATAACTATAAGAAGACTTTAATACTTCACTTTTCCTGGCTTATAAAAAAATATATTCTCCCCTTATCCTCTTTATTTTTTTAATTTATAATATACACATTTGAAAATGTTTTAAATTCCCTTTTATATTAGCTATGTGAATATAATAACTTAATCCTTTTTACTTTTCCCAAATGATCTTGTTATAATTCTCTTATTCTCTTGATATAAACCCTTTTTATTAAAAAAAGGAAAAAAGAAAAAGTGTAGATCTTATTGGTTATTAACATAAAGTATGGTTTATAAAAAGTTTATGTTGATGACACATGACCATGTGGATAATTAATGTAGAGTACAAATTATAAAAAAGAAATGTTTATGTACACACTTGAATTAAATCTTTGCTTGATGAGTTCGAAGAGTGCAATATAATTTAGAATAGCAATGAATAATACTAAATTATTTACTATAAGTGGATGGTACAGTGACAAATGTGTACAACAAATGGATTTTTAGATTGGGGGTCGTACGGGAAGTAATTTGGGTCGTACGGGTCGTATTGTTGTAATAAATTGCAGCTATATGGTAAATTAAATGATAATATGTACAAGGTGGTACAATTATGTGATTGAAGGTAACAACAACACTAAAGTGATCTGATGTATGACAATGCAACATAAATGTGCTCCAATGGTACGGCTGGAGGTAGATGTGTGTCCTACTGATAAATAAGGTAATAATTCTCTTTTGTCCTTTTTTATTTTTCCTAATATCTTTCTTTTATTTTTATTTTTTATTTTTAGAAAAATACTATTTTTTTCCTATTGATATTTAAGTTTTTCTTTTTTGATTAAAAGATGAGATCATCATTGGCTTTGATACCAAATGAGACAAAGAAAGTTCACCCACACACAAAATATTCAAAATATTTTGAATATGAAAATATCTATAAGGATGAATACATAATATATATAAGTTATAGATGATGATGATAGTACAATTGGGTTCCTATATATATAACTAAGCAAGAGTGTTCATTCATAAAGATTCATGTCCTTTGGGACATGTCCTTTCATAATTAATTATATTGTATTAATTATTACTATCATTATCAAAATATTTATGGTGCACACGGTTTTTTTAACAGCATATAACTTATGTCTTGGCCACACCTAACTTCACAAAAACCTTCATTTTGGAGGGTGATGTTGTAGGCTATGGCAATGGTGTAATTGTAATGAAATAAGGAAGGCCCCTTACCTTTTAAAGTAGCCATCTAAAATGAAAGAGCTCACTCAAACTCATTTATTAAAAAGAGATGTTCGCCATATGTTACACAATATTTTGTCACACCTCCTACACTTCCTCGTGACATACTCCGAAGTGCCTGAAACATGACCATTATGCAGTGTACTCATTCATATATGCAGTTCGGATCCTTATTAAGACTTTGATTGGAAAATGCCTTAAGCTTCCCTTGAAGGAAATAGCTCTTAAACCTTAATTTGAGAATCATCGCCCTTATGAGATTAAAAACAACGATGATCGCTTGTTGCACTATACTGGACCCGCGATGGCATCGCTTTGTTCACTTGTATACCCGTGATGATCCCAAAAATGAAATTTTCCCAACGAGGAGAAGCTTTGTGATCTAGAAGTTTCCAAAGTGGCGAGATGGAAATTGTTCGGCATAGATGAGGTCGAATTCTCCCAACTTGGCCTCTTGATCTTATCCCTATGAGCTACCTCCTTCAGATGAGGGCATAATCCTATATTTGGAGAGGTCCTAACTCCTTTTCCTAGCCTATATATTCATCCTCTCCCATTCCCAAATGGTTAGAGGTTGGGTTGGTCTATGTCTATTTGCACCCTTATGCTAAGATTGTGCCTATATGCTACCCATTTGGCTTAGAGAAGGAGTGCTTGGAGAGATTAGCTTGGACTTGGATATTCATTTTAAGGAGAGCCTATCAACATCAAGGCTTGGTTGTATGCTTCTCTTTATTTTCTATTAATATACAATTGTTGGTTCATTTTCCCTAAATGTGTGTGCTCATGTATCATGTAGCTTAACATTCCTTGATCAGTTAAGTAGGTTTCTTTTGAATATGTTATTTGTATTTGCATGCATTGTTGTGTCTTGATCCCTTGTTGTTGGGGCCTTCGTTTAAATTTTGAAAAGGTTTTGACCAATTTTGGCTGACCAAGGGACAAGAAGGAAACGGGCGGTAACAACAGTTGGTTAGCGGAACAAGTAGTTACGCAAGAGTTGCGGCAAAGTGGCAGTAGAAGGCAAAGGCAACTGAGGGGACGGGAAGGTGCAGAAGCATATGAGGGGAAGAACTAGAAGTCCAATAACAAAGAAGGGATATAAAAGGACAAGACCAGGAAAGGAGCAAGGTTAGATTTGGCGAGGTTAAGGGAAGGTGAAAAGGATCCCTATTGTAGCTGACGGAGGGAAGAACACAAAAGCCGAGAAGACATGGTTCGTGAAGCTGCACAGTACCCATGTAACCGAGTCAGGTATTTCATGTAGTTTTTTACGGCAGAAGCCAATTGATATTGCAATGGTTAATTGTTATGATTAATATAAAATATATGCTAATATCAGTTGCGGCTTATTATGTATTAGGGCTTTGTGTATAAGGGATCTTTAATTTGTTTCTAAATGACTTAACAATTGCATGTAATCGGTAGTTCATGTGGTATCATGAGTATGTTGTTACCTTTGTGTTTTATATAATGTATCCATGTATTTGATTGAATACAACCTGGTTAAGGCTTCTGTGACTCCATGCTAAACCCTTCTCCCTTTTGGTCACGGCACGCCTCGGATGAAACTCCTTGCCCTTTGGGGTAAGGTGAAAATGTCGGCGTTGTCTGAGACTACAGTGGACCATTGTTGGCCTCCTGTGCTTGAACCCAGGGTCTTCCCCCTAATGACTCTCATGAGCCAACAAATGGTTCTGTTTCTAGGACCTGAAGGTTCGAGAACTGGTTCAGACTATGGTGTTGAGGATATTCAAAAGAGAGGTCAGGGATTCGTTGAACCATAGAGTATATCAGTTTGTAATAGAGCAGGCTACCCGTAGAAGTCAACCGATCAGCAAGGTAAGCGAGGAAATTTTATATGCTGATGGCACTAATGATCAGTATGAAATTTTTTCGTGTAAGTTCTCGGAAGACTTGTACAATTGGTTAAGAACGCTAAAGGGACAAACTCTGCCAGGTGGATCGATGATAGCTTGCCGAAGCTGGACTCTATCAGATGTTGCCCTGCTGCAACAGTTGGATAATGATCTGATAAGAGCAGTTGACTTTTGGGTAAGGACTATGGTGGAGGGATACATAGTTGAGTTTGTCGCGGAGAGTTATCAATTTTTTTCAAAAAGAAGAAGTTGTGTTCGGCTCGGGACTGAGAGGTCAGTTGATGAGGGAAGTCCCGACATGGATCATGATGTTTATGGTGGAAGAAGGATTGTTGTCTTTGCCCACTGCGAGGACGGCAACATAAATCCCTAGTAGCGAGGGGAGATGTAGAGGGGGGAATGTTGTCGGTTGAGGGATAGAGATGCTGCTGAAGGGATGAATGTTGAAAAACTGAAGAAAGAAAGAGATGTTAGGGCGCAGAGAAGGGCACTGCTAGCAGATAAGTGGTAGGTGACAGTGATTCAGACTCTAGGGAAGAAAATGATGGGGCCCCACCAAGTAGTTGTCGTGAAGGGAAAACCACAAGTCGAAGAGGAAGGATAAGAAGGTACTGGGAAAATCAAGAGCAGTGAAGGAAGATGGAGGAGTTGGGGAAATGAGGATGGACCTTCCTTGCAAGTTGCGGAATCCATATCGCAAGTGCAGGCTACGACAAATGGATCGCAAGAGAAGAGGCCACATGGGCATGAAGAAGGAAGCAAAGAGGATACGGGCGAGGTGATGAGGAGGTTATTCAGCAAAGAGGAAGCATTCATTAAGAGTCAGCAGCAATACCCCCAAGATGTACATAGAATATCCCCTGATCTTCCCCTGGTACTTTATCACAATCTGGAGGAATTTATTATTAGCTTAGCTAAGGCAGTGTGGGTATATAGTGCGCAAGAGAAATACTGAGTCAACTTCAACATTGGGAGTGGCATAAGAACTAGTAATATCAGTAAGTTAGGATTACAGGGATCCCAATAGTTGGGGAGCAAAGGGTTTGTGTTGATAGCTCCTACCCAGATAAGTATGGCAGGATCTTTTACCAGATATCCCGAATTTGTGGGAAGATAAAACGAGGATGTAGAGAAGAACTGGTATCTTTGCAAAGCTATTTGGAGGGCGCGTCAAACTTTAGATAATGTAAGGGTAGTAGAATTCCAAACCACGCCGAGGGAAAGGGCTCTGCGTTGGTTTATAAAGTGGGCAGAGCAAAATCAGAACCCCATAATGGATGACATCAAGAGAGGATTTGTGCAGGAGTTCAAGGTACCGCAAACGGATCAACAAGGGTTATCGAAACTTTGGGAAATTAAGCAAAGGGAAGGGGAGACAGCTTGGGAGCTCATGCAAAGGTTTAAGGATGCCATTGCCAAGTTGAGTTACACTCTGGACCCAAACCACCAGCGAGGCTGGTTCATTAAGGAACTATTGCCTTTGACCAGAATGCCACTAACACAACAGAAGATAGGAACCCTACAAGATGCGTTGGAACAAGCATCATGCATAGAAGCTATGGCGAGATACCCGCATGAGTACAGGGCAGGGGCGAACCTGCAAGATCTATCAATTTTAGGCCTGCAAAACCAGATCGCGACCTTGACAGAGAAATTGAAAGATCTTTAGTTAGTGCGTCTAGCCAGACCCAACTATTGGTGCACCAACTACATGGTGGAGGGGCACGTTGTGATAGAATGCCCGAGGTTGCGAGGGATTAGTCATACAGGTGGGGTTTCGGTGTCGTCAGGAGGCCAACCAACTGTAGGAGTTGCAATGGTGGGAGCGCAAGGGGCCTTCCTTGGAGGAATACTCAAGACTTTTATGAAGTTTGTAGATCATATGGACACCTGCCACGGATGTGCCCCATTTTGCAAAAGTACTCTAACATCCCCAATAATACCTACTGTGAGTTTTGCACATCAACGATGCATCACACCGATCAGTGCTAAGCACTGGATGCTCTAGCAGAAAGGCTAGACAGATCCATGTTCAAGATCAATGAATCAAATCGGGGGGGACGAGGAGGAAATGGGCGAGGGGAAGAACAAGAGGAAGAGGACCTATGAGGTGTTACAACTGTGATCAGGAAGAGCATGTTGCCAGAGAATGTCCACTGCCAAGGAGACCCTTGTGCTCGCAAAGTCGAATTAATACCCACGCAACAGAGGACTTTCCAGAACTCATTGCAAAGTGGGAAGAAAGGAACAAACAAAGAGGGGACAACTTGATGAATGTTGAACCACGTACCGATTACGGCCTCCCCGCAACCAATATTAATATAGTCACCAGGGGAGGGAAGAAGATAGGGTAGGACTGCTATACAGAGGACCCCCCTTAATCCTTAAAGTGACATCTCCACAGAAGGGATATCAACCTGAATGTAAAAAGAAGTACTATCAGGAAACAACTAAGTTGTTCGAAGGGATGACCATGGAGAAGGATACTAAAAGACCACGAAACCACATGTCTGATCACACCCTATCGGTTGGAGAATGGTTTAAACTGTTCTTGAAAATTTTTGAGGATGAAGGCATGCTAAAGGAGTTGAGAAGAAGTCTAAAGGTTGTAGTATCCATGGAGGAAGAGGAAGTGGATCAACCAGGCATAGGGTTGCCAGAGAAGGCTTCTAGAAGAGTGAAATGAAACAAGAGAAGAAGCAACAAGGAGTTTCGAATCAATGCACAAATGGCAGGATTCCAAATAAGGGAAACCATGTTAGACTTGGGGTCGAATGTAAACATCCTACGTAGGAAAACTTGGGAGGCAATGGGGAAGCCTCAACTAAAATACTCGCCAATTCAACTAAGAATGGAAAATCAGTACAACATACTACCAATTGGGAGATTGGAAAATGTAGAGGTTGATGTGACGGGGGTGAAGATGCACACATAATTCGAGGTGATTGACATCATGGGGGATAAGGACCCATACCCGGCACTCCTAGGGATTGACTGGGCATACGAGAACTATGCAGTCATAGACCTGAAGAAGGCACTGATGATTTTTGAAGCACACGAGTTAAGGGTGATCCAAACATCAGACCCCTACCAAGGACCTAGGTTCACAGAACCAACAGATGATAAGGATGAGTCAAGAGGGTTAGACCAATTATACACGCTCACAGCAGGGAAGAGGGAGGACTACATCAATCCCATGGTCAAAGGATTAGTAAGCTAGTGAAGTATCCAAAACTCGGAAATCGGCTCGAAAGATGCGTGGGATGCATGGAAGCAGGGGGGATACAAATTAATCATTAGACGGTGTGTGATGATAAGCCGAGTAAACTAGGGAGAAATGGAGATAGCTGACTACCCGAGGTACCATGGCCTTGAACCAGTGGACACCTTCTTAGACAAAGTATAATGGGAAGTAACAGAGGATCAAAGGATCTCCTATCTAAGTATCGGCCTCATAACAACTATGGCAAGATGGTGGAGAATGTATTGCAATACACTAAGAGATTGGGCGAGTGTCAAACAAGCCATGAAGGAAAGGTTTGCCTGGGATAAAGATCAGCCACAGGATAAGGAAAAATACAAGGGGGAATCAAGTCCTGAGGAGCACATCAAGGATTGCATAATCAATTGGAAAAGCAGAGGAATGTTGAGCGATCAGTGGGTACACGCATTTATACATACCCTTGGCATTGTTCCCTGAGCTTGGTATGTCCAAGAGGAGCTCCGTCGGTAGACAATAGATTGGGATATCGTGGAGGTATAGTTTGTCAGAAAATTCTCATTTAAAGCGGATGAGGCACAAATGACAGGGCCACTCCAAGCAATAAAGGGAGTTTTGTTCACATTAGAGTCGTTGGTTGAGGGAGGGCCCAATGAAAGTTTTCTGCAGTATTTGTATGAGATAGAGTCGGTAGGATATGCAGTGTCCGATATGGTAGACACAGGACTAGATGACGATGATGGGTTGGAGGGAGTGAGACATCTAGCCTTTAGGGAAATGGAAGGGGAGAGGGATATCTGGGAGAGCCCCCTAACGGAAGGTGCTCACCTTCTACCAATGAAGTTGAGGAAGAAGAACGTTGGGTCAGAGGATAAGCCCAAGATAGCATCAGTGGGAGACTACTGGGACAAACAAGCCACCAAAAAATTTTTCAACCTATTGCACGAATATCAAGACCTATTCCTGGCTTCAGTGGCAGAACTGGAGGGAATAAAAGGAAACGTTGGGGAGATGAAAATTGTCTTGAGACTGGATGCCCGATCGGTAAAACATAGACCATACAGATTAAATCCAAGGGTGAAAGTAGAGAAAGTTAAGAAGGAAATTGAAAAAATGTTGGAGGCAGGAATCATTTTCCCAATGGATGAAGCTGAATGGATAAGTCCAATAGTTATTTAGAACAAGAAGGATGCAACTAAAATTAGAGTATATGTTGACTACAGAAGCCTAAATAACACGTGTGCATGACCCATTTCCCACGCCCTTTGGTGATGAGGTCTTAGACGATGTTGCGGGGAACAAAGCATGTTCGTTCACAGATGGTTTCTCGGGCTACCACCAAGTCATAATAGCTGAAGAAGATAAGAGGAAAACAAAATTCACTATGGAGTGGGGGTCATATGCCTACAATGTCATGCCATTCGGACTAAAGAATGCACCAGCAGTCCTCTCAAGAATCGTCATAGATGCATTCAGAGATTATATTCATAAGTTCCTATAAGTTTACATGGATGACTCTACATTATACAGACTGTTGAAAAAGCACACCATCCTATTGAGAATAATGTTCAAAAGGTGCAGACAATTGCAAATCTCCTTAAACCTCAAGAAATGTATCTTCGCAGTCCCCTTTGGAAATCTGCTAGGCCATATCGTCTGCAAGAATGGAGTATGTGTAGACCCTGCCAAGGTTGTGGCAATTATCCACATGGAACCACTGTGCAACGTCAAAAAACTAAGAGAAACTCTGGGGCATATGGGGTACTATAGGTTATTTATCATAAATTACGCATCCATCAGGACTCCAATGGAGAAATTGCTGAAGAAAATGGAAGAGTTCATTTGGACTATGGATTGCCAAACAACCCTGAATAACTTAAAAGAAAGACTAATAAGCACCCCTATATTGGTGTATCCTGATTGGAACAAAATCTTCCATGTGCACATCGATGCATCAAGAATAGTGCTAGGAGAGATCTTAACACAGCCAAGGGAGAAAAACATGAACCATCCAGTGTACTATGCTAGCAGAAAGTTGTCTACTACGGAAAGAAATTACACAAAAACCAAAAGAGAAGCCCTGGCAATGGCTTACTCTCTTCAAAAGTTCAAACACTACTTACTAGGCACGCCATTCAAATTCTTCACAGACCATTCTGGGTTCAATTATTTAGTAAACAAGCCAATGCTAGAAGGGAGAATATGCCGATGGTTTTTGTTGTTTTAGGAATTCATGTTTGAAGTCCGGAAAACTCAATGTGGGACCAAACCATTTGTCGCAGTTGGAAATAGGGGAAAATGAAGGAGCAATAGATTATCGGTTGCCCAATGCCGATTTATTTAGAGTAGAGGCAATCTTGGACCACCTGGAACAAATTGCCTCATTCTTAACAACTAGTCACACCCCAGCATAATACACAGCAGCACAGAGACAACACTTAGTAGCTAGGACAACATATTACCAATTGATTCCAGGACACCTTTATAATATGGGATTATATCAAATATTGTGGCATTATGTCCTTCAACATGAAAGGAATGATTTCTTATGGGAGTGCCATGTAGGGGTCGTAAGAGATCATGTAGGAGGGAAGGCCACCACAAGAAAGATACTCCACATAGGATTGTGGTGGCCAACTATCCATAAGGATTATAAAGATTTTTCCAGGACATGTGACGTCTGTCAAAGGGTTGGAAAGCCATCGAGATGCGATGAGATGCCTCTACATCTGATCCACATAGTGAAAATCTTTGATAAGTGGGAGGTAGACTTCATTGGACTCATTTCTCCACCAGCGAGGCATTCACGAGCAAGGTACATCATAACAACAACAAAATACCTCACAAGGTGGGTAGAAGCGACACCCGTAAAGGACTGCATAGCAGAAACATCAGCAAGGTTCATATTTGACAACATCATTTCACAGTTTGGATGCCCGAGGAGCCTCACAAGCGACCAAGGCACACATTTCCTAAATGAGACCATTAATTCTTTGTTAAAGACATTCATGGTTCAACACAACAAGAGCAACCTGTAACACCCACAAGCCAATGGTGCAGTAGAAGCGTTTAACAAGATACCGGAGAAAGGACTCACGAAAGTCGTATCTGCGAATAGGGATGATTGGGATGAAAGAATACTCGCGATCCTATGGGCATATAGGACAACAATAAAAAGACACCAAAGCAAACTCCATTTCAACTTGTATATGGAGGGGAAGCGATAGTACGAGAAGAATTTATACTGCCTAGCATGTTCATCTCAGAGGCAATGGGAATGACAGACAACAGTGCCTTACGAGACCGACTAAACCAGCTTATGGAACTTGACGAAACCCGATTTTTAGCAAAATTCCATCAATCGAAGTAGTAAAGGCAGAAATCTTGGCACGATAGGCATATCAAAAGGAAGTCGTTTGGAGTAGGGGAACAAGTGCTCCTTTATGACAACAAGTTCCAGAAGTTCCCAGGGAAATTGCAGATGCATTGGATGGTTCCATTCATAGTAACATAAATTCGAGATTCGGGTGTAGTAAGGCTTGCGCAAATAGATGGAGTCTTGCTGCGTGGATGGGTGAATGATGCATGCATGAAGCCCTTCCGCAACTGAAGAAAATAATAATAATAATAATAAAAATAATAACTATATATAAATATAATGGGTGGCAGATATCAATAAGGTTGCGACAAAATTTTCTCTTACCGCAACCCATTTTTAGTCGAGGGGAGAAGTAGCATCAGTGGGCACACATGTAGTCCCCATCGACATAGTTAGTGGGGGGGGTAGTGTCAATGGATACACATGCAATCCCAGTCAGTAGAGTGAGTGGCCACATACGTAATCCTAATCAGCAGAATACACATAGGCATGAACTTTTTCCAAAATTTATGACCACACAGATACCCGTCCCATCCGTCGTACCAGTAGTCATTTCTTGATTAAGTAACTAAATAAGCAGCTGTCAGAGTAGGAGTTGCAATATCTTTTCCCATTAAGCATAAAGTTAGTTAATGAACAAACCCATCATGGCAAAATAAATATTCCATGCAGCCCACTCTGCACCTTCGAGTCCACGTCAGGGTTGTCACGTCCAAGTCGGACGGTAGCAGGAAGGTCTAGCTAAAACACATGGGAAGATCGATGGAGTAATTAGTTACTAAGGTCTCGTCAGTCAAGGAACATCGTGTCAGGATCGGCTACTTAAGTTGCAGAAGAATGAAGGGAATTCCATAATTCGAATTGCAAACAACATAAGAGTTACAAGTTCGCTCTGAAGAACAGGTGCAGAGACAGAAAAGCAGGAAGCCTCCAGTGCAGATAGTTTATCACAAGAGAAAGGAGATGGCCAAAGGGCTTGTATCAGTTCTATAGGACGCATTGGATGCACAAATTGAAGCAGTCGACAATTTATATGGCAAGTATGACAAGGAAAATTTGATAGACAATGACTTCACAGACTATTTCCAGTTCCCGGCAATGAAGAGAGAAGTTTACATGGAGGATTTCTTGAAGGAGGATGGCACTAAGTCCTCCAGGGTTAGGGAAGAAGTTAAGGGATTACAAATATCAACAATCCTCCATTTGAGGAGCCTACCTATGTTTGGCACTCAATTTTCCGCAATGTAGTGTACCAAGCTGCTAGTGAGTAGGATGCATGGAGGTTCACTATGGCTAGATAAGGAGTACCCTATCCACATGGAAGATATCATTTAGATCACAGAATTGGTCGAGGGTGGAAATGCATTTAGCACCGCATTCCATGTAGAGGTGAAGTGGGGCAAGAAGCAGAGTGAAGACAACATTTATGCCAGATATGGGACCAAGCGGGGCGGGAGAGGAGAGAAGTTAGATAAGATCAACAAGGATGACATTAGATTTTCCTGTTACCTCATTGTAGGCAAAACAATGCGGCACTTCACGAAGAACGAATGCACCTTGGATGCAATCTCAGTTGTTGAATGTCGCTGCCAAGGGGAGGTTCTCAATTGATCAGCCTATGTTCTCAATGAGCTGTTTGAGGCATGTGAGGACGTGTACAGAAGGGGTACTAAGTTCGTGTTTGGATATCTACTGATGTCACTGGCAATGTCAAAATGGGGGCCACTAAAGGAGAGGAAAATTGTATCCATCCTCGAGGGACAACCAATTATGCTCCGGTATAACCCATGGAAAGCATCAGGAGACCCCAGCATAAAGGAGATCAACAAGATAGCCTTCAGGGACTGGTATGGGCAAATGTTGGCCACCGTCAGGTTGACAGAGAGGATACCGAAGGCTCTATTAAATGAATTCTCAGAAGACCTTTGGTTTGGTGCCTCCCATGTGCATGTGTACCTGAGGCCAAGGTGCGCCCATCCTCAAACATTTAAGATGAGACCTCTGAGGTTTGTCCTAACTGAGGAAGCACTACATGGAGAAGTGGGCTCATGGCTGGGAGTGGCCTGCGAGATAACAGAAGGCAAGCACAAGTACATTTTTGGAGTGCTAAATCCATAGGGGCAAGGTAAATATGGGGCCGAGATTAGCAGGAAGCGGTCAGCCAAGGATGAAATCGAGTCGATGGTGCTCCAGATGGAGGAAAAGATGTTTGAGCTTCGACGAACAATCGCTATCTTTGGGTCAGGTGAGAGAAACTACCCCACCATATTTCAGGGCTCCACCATGTTTACACCTATTTCCATGATGCCACTGGCCATGAAGCTCCCAAAAGGAGTAGCACAAGCCCCCTCTCATCCCATGGTCCCCAAGCCCAAGAAAAAGCAAGTTGCTCGAACCCAAACTGTGAAGAAACCAAAAGTTACTCCACCAGCTACAATCATCAATCTCACTGTGGAGATCAAGCAATCAATCCTCACAATCATCATCATTGAAGAGATCCCCACCACCACCTCCACCACATTACACTAGTCACGGGAGTCGTCCCCACACACTTCATCAACCTCCGTGACTTTATCTGAAACCCTTCAACATGGCCGGCGAGGGATGACTACGGAAGCAGAAGTCCAGTCAGCCGAGCAGACAAAGGGCACCGCTCATACCACCAAGACGTAACCTATAGAACTCACCACATTCCCGATGCTTGGGTCGGACCTACCATAAGGGGGAAACTTTGACTCTACTCTACAGGGAGAAAGGGTTGAGCCGTGCTTGCCACCCTTCCCTATAAGTCTCACAGTCTACACAATTCCTAGCATCATTCCACCCACTCTACAGTTCACCCCGCCATCACAACAAGGCCATTCACCTGCCTCTCATTTCAAAAAATATATCACCAATGGCCTACCCCTACAGCGGCAGTTCCCAGACCCTACCACAATGTAGGCCGAGATGCTCCAGCACTAGTCATCTTCCCAGTTGTTTTCATTTATTCAGCAAGCAGCACATAGGGCCAAAAGGCTCCAAGGACGAGGCCCAGGAGCATGAACAAAAAACAAAGTAGTTGCAGATGGTGACCGAAGAGCGTGATCACCTGTAGCAAGCAAACGTTGGATTGCAGGCCCAGGTCGACCAAGTCACACAGCAGTTCAGATCACTATGGCCAACCATCACTGAGGCGGATGCCAAAGTACCAGTAAACATGGATAATTGCAAACTAGCCAGCTGTTGTGACCACATCCAGGTGACATACTTGCACCTGGAAGCCAGCAATGCTGAGATGAAGAGGAAATTGGAGACGGTGAGATCTGCATTACCGGATCCAGTGGCAATTTATGCAAGGATGGTTGAGGGGAAGGTCAGGGAGCTAGAAGCTAAGAAACAAGCTTTAGCCGATGCCCTTGTCGATGGATATTCCCTGATTAATAGGGTCCATGACTGGTCTGGCAGTCTGGCACTAAAGAACCACTTGGTCTACCCCCTCTAAAAGCAAATATAGACTCTGTTTGCCAACATGAAAGATTGCACAGACCTCGCCCAGCTACAGCAAATCAATGATCAAATGGACACCCTCCAGGCTCAGGTTGATAGTATAGAGGAGGAGTCTGTGAGGACAAATAAGATCATCAGGGATCTACAACCACCAGTCCAAATGCAGGTGTTACTTCTGAAGGAGGTGTGTGACTCTAGAAGGCAGCAATGGAGCGACATCGAAAGCCAACAACTGACTGAATTGACGTCGCACTCGATCGAAGTGTTTACTCATGCCGCCGATGCAATTCTCGCCAAATGGGACACTATCATTCAAAATTACATAGTGTTCAGGCACCAGACAATGGCCTCTGTCCCATAGTTGGAGCCATGGTACTTGATCTGTATGTGTTTAGTCCTGGAATGAAATGTTGAGTTCTTTGCAAGATGAATGGCACTTTGGCTATCAATGTATAACGTGCCCATATGATGCTTCTTACCCAATTCACCCATAAACCTTTGTAACCAAATCATTTCTTTACTAGCCTCTGTAGCAGCAACATACTCTGCTTCCGTTGTTGAAAGTGCAACAACAATTTGGATTTTTGAAACCCAACTGGCAGCTGTTCCACCTACAGTAAATACATATCCTATAGTGCTCCTCTTGTTATCTCTGTCACCTGCCATATCTGCATCAACATATCCCTGTAGAGAAATGTTTGAACCACCAAAGCATAATGCTTGATTTGTGGTACCTTTCAAATATCTAAGACTCCATTTCATTTCCATCCAATGTTCCTTTCCTGGATTTTTCATGTACCTGCTTACAACTCCCATTGCATGTGCAATATCATGCCTTGTGTAGACCATTGCATACATTAAGCTTCCAACCGCTGATGCATATGGAACTTTAGACATATAATCCATGTCTTCCTGGGTCTTTGGGTAGATTTCCTTACTAAGTTTGAAATGGCTAGCAAAAGGTGTACTAACTGGTTTTGCATTGTGCATATTAGATCTTTTCAACACCTTTTGTATGTACTCATTCTGAGACAATGTTAATTTGTGATTTTTCCTATCTCTAGTTTTTCTCATACCAAGGATTTGTTTTGCAGCTCCCAAATCATTCATTGCAAATGAATTTTCCAATTTTCTTTTGAGCACATTTATTTCCTGCATGTTAGACCCTACAACAAGCATGTCATCTACATAAAATAACAATATAATATAGCTGCCATCATTTTGCTTTTTCAGATAAACACAATGATCAGAGTGACATCTAGTAGAACCTTGTTCAGACATAAACTTGTCAAATTTTAGATACCACTGCCTTGAAGCCTGTTTTAAGCCATACAAGCTCCTCTTCAACCTGCACACTAGTTTCTCCTTCCCTTTCACCGCATATCCCTGTGGCTTCATATATATATCTCTTCCTCCAAATCCCCATGGAGAAAGGTTGTATTTACATCTAACTGCTCAATATGCAAATCTTCAGCTACTACTAGACTTAAAATAGTTCTGATTGAAGTCATTTTAACAACAGGAGAAAATATTTCATCAAAATCAATACCTTTCTTCTGTGCAAACCCCTTCACCACAAGTCTAGCTTTGTACCTCTGTTTTCCTCCATCTTCTTCCTTCAACCTGTAAACCCATTTATTCTTCAATGTAGTTTTTCCTGCAGGCAACCTGACTAAATCCCAAGTCTGGTTATGCATTAAGGAGTCCATCTCTTCTTCCATGGCCACCTCCCACTTCTTCCTACTTTCAACCTGCATTTCTTCTTCATAACATTCGGGTTCACCAGAATCAGTCAACAATAAATAATATAATGAAGGAGAGTATCGTTCAGGGGGTATACTTATCCTAGTAGATCTTCTAACACCCTTTCGGGTGTTTGGGGTGCCTGTTGCTGTTGTGGTGGTTGTTATTGTTGTGGTTGTTGATTATTATTATTTTCAGGCACCTTTACTTTTTCAGTGATCTCATAAAGAATTATGTATTCCTTGTTTTCTTTTCCCTGTCTCTTTTTCTGCGACTAATTCTTATACAAGACCTTTTCATTGAATATTTCATCTTTGCTCCTAATGACTTTGTGATTTTCATAATCATATAAGCGATAAGCAAAATGATTAACACCATATCCAATAAAGGTACATTTCTTTGATTTTGCCTCAAGCTTTGTTCTGTTTTCTTTATTAATATGGACAAAGGCCTCACAACCAAAAGGCTTTAAAAATTAGTAGTTTACCTTTTCACCTGTCCATGCTTCCTCTAGAATACCACCATCCAAGGAACTTGAAAGCCCTCTGTTTATTAGATAAACAACAGTATCTACAACATCTGCCCAAAACTGTAAAGGCAATCCTGCATGCAATCTCATGCACCTTACACGCTCCATGATTGTTCTGTTCATCCTTTCTGACACGCCATTTTCTTGTGGTGTTCTTGGAACTATCTTCTCTTTGCAAATTCCATGCTCTGAACAGTACCTATCAAACTCTTTGCTGCAATATTCACCTCCATTTTTTGATCTGAGACACTTCAATATCTTTCCTTTCTCAATCTCAACCAAAGCATTCCATTTCTTGAAAGTATCAAATACATCAGATTTATTCTTAATAGAATAAATCCAAGTTTTTCTAGTTGCATCATCAATAAAAGTAACATAATAACGAGAGCCACCGAGAGATGATACCTGAGCAGGTACCCATACATCTGTAGCACAAGCTCTAATTTTTTGCTCTTCTTTTCTTTCCCAACTCTCAGAAATCTGACTCTCTTCTATTTTACATAAATGCAATTCTCACAGAAGTCTAAATCAACATTCTTCGCACCCGGCAACAAATTCCTTGAGTGAAGAATCTTCATCCCCTTCTCACTCATGTGTCCGAGCCTATGATGCCATAACGCTACATCTGCTCCTTTGGAAGTTAAAGCATTAACAAAGTTAGAAATACCATTGCATAAATACAATGTACCAACTTTTTCGCCTTTTGCTATTACCAGGGATCCTTTAGTGACCTTCCAAGCTTTATCTGAAAGTTGTCACACAACCTTCACCACCTAATTACCCTGTTGAAATCAGATTTTCCTTTAGATCTAGAACATGCCTTACCTCCTTTAGTAGCCATTGGTTTCCATTCTGTTGTTTTACAAGAACCTTACCCATTCCAACAATTTTACAGGGTTTATCATCACCCAAATGGATTTGTCCAAAATCTCCTTGAACATAGTCATGAAAATATTTCTTATCAGGTGTGGCATGGAATGAGGCCCCTAAATCTACCACCCAGGAATCAGTAATAATTTCGAAAGAAAGAAATCAAAGCATCTTGTAACACCTCACCTGTCACATTTGCTTCATGATTGTTTTCTTACTGTGCATCTCCTTCTTTTCCTTTCCGAGATCTATAGTCTTTCTTTAGGTGTCCTTTCTTTCCGCATTTCCAGCACACTATCCTCGATCTGGACTTGGATCTGCCTTTCCTTGATTTGCTGTGATATCTTGAGCTCTTTCCTCTTTCCATTTTTCTTCCCCTAGACTCTGAACTTAAAGCATTACCCGATGTCTCACTGGAGTGTTTCCATCGCATTTCCTCGCTAAGGATAACACCGGCAATATCATCAAACTTTAAAGTATTAGATCCAGAAACAAAGTTACTAATGGGCATTACTAAACCATTCCAACTTTTTCGCAATGAGCACAAGAATAACAGAGCTCTAACTTCATCATCAAAGTTTACCCCTACATAACTTAACTGACTTGTCATAGTATTAAAATCATTTAAATGGTCTACAACAGATCCACCTTCCGACATCTTCATATTAAATAATTGTTTCATAAGAAATACCTTGTCTGAGGCCAAGGGTTTTTCATATAGTTTCGCCAACGCCTTCATCAAACCCTCTATCGTTGTTTCCTTTGAAATGTTGAAGGTGACCGACACTACAAGGCACAACCATACTGTTTTGAGTGCCTTTCTATCAAGAAGGTTCCATTCTTCATTTTTCATACCCGTCGGCATCTTTGTTTTTCTGCCCAATGGTAGGTACAGATATTTCTGATATAGATAATCTTCCATCTGCATCTTCCACAGCGAGAAGTTTTGGCCATTAAATTTATCGACCCTAAACTTACCATCTTCCGCCATTACTCCCACTCGAACCAGGAATCCTTCTTTCCTGCGAGTTTATCAGTCAAATAGACCTTCGGCTCTGATACCAGTTGTTAGAAAATTATATATATTACAGAGCAATGGAACACATAGAATATAGAAGAAATATAAACACAAAAAACGGATAAAACCATAGAGACACAGATATACGTGGTTCACCCAGTTTGGGCTACGTCCACCCCAAACAACCAGTCCTTCCTTTCTATTATCCAGCAAAATGAAGAGACACAACCTACAGCAGATCCGTTGTAATATCCTCTATTTTCTCTCACAGTCTCACCTCTCTGTTTCTCGCTCGAAGAATACACACATCTATTACACAGCCTCAATTATAATTTCCTCATACAAAGAGAGGGGTTTCCTTCTAGGGCAAAAACCCTAAACTAAACATAAGTTCTACTATCAGATCATCCACCTAATGAATGGCCTAGATTGACTAGAAATTATTATACTTTTACAAGGCAATTTTACATCTATTTTTAGCTTTGGGGGCGCTGCCCCCGAAGCCCCCCGCCGAGGGATGCTGGCCCTGAACCCCCTAGCCAGGGGGATCGGCCCCCACACCCCCGCCCCCCCCACTTGGACGGGTGTACAAACTTCCTGGGGTATACATCTGGCTGAAACAAAAACCTCTAAATAATCATGCTCCACACCCAACACCCTCCAGGCGCATGTTAATAGTATAGAGGAGGAGTCTGCGAGGACAAATAAGATCATCAGGGATCTATAGCCGCTGGTCCAAATGCAGGTGTTACATCTGAAAGAGGTGTGTGACTCCAGTGGGCAACAATGGAGTGACATCAAAATCCAACGACCGACTGAACTGACGTCACACTCGGTCGAAGTGTTTAATTAGGTCGCCAATGCAATTCTCGCTCGATGGGACACTGTCATTCAAAATTACACAGTGTTCACGCACCAGGCAACGACCTCCATCTTGAAGTTGGAGCCTTCGTTTGGAACGAGGGAACTGCAAGAGCGAGAAGGCGTCACAGAAGTAGATGCCACCCCACAAGCAATGATTGAAGCAGAAGAAGCACCTGCACAACATACAGCAGAACCAGCACAAGGAAAATAGTGCAACCACTACCCGCAAGATCAACAAGACCAACAGAGGATGAAATGACAAACTCAGGGACGAGTCAAAGAATTGTGGTCGGGTCCTGTTGGGGCCTTTGTTTAAATTTTAAAAAGGTTTTGACGAATTTTGTCTAACCAAGAGACGAGAAGGAAATGGGTGGCAACAATGGTTGGTTGGCGGTACGAGTAGTTGCGCAAGAGTTGCGGTAAAGTGGCAGTGGAAGGCAAAGGAAGCCTAGGGGGTGGGAAGGTGCAAAAGTAGCCAAGGGGAAGAATTGGTAGTCCAAGCAACAGATAAGGGATATAAAAGGAGAAGACCAGGAAAGGAGTGGGGTTAGATTTGGCGAGGTTAAGAGAAGGTGAAAAGGATCCCTGTTGTGGCTGACGGAGGGAAGATCGCAAGAGCCGAGAAGACATGGTCCGTGAAGCTACATAGTACCCGTTGAACTGAGTCAGGTATTTCATGTAGTTGTTTACGGAGAAAGCCGAGTGATATTGTAATGTTTAATTGTTATGATTAATATAAAAGATCTGCTAAGATCAGTTGCGGCTTATTACGTATCACGGCCCTATGTATAAGGGATCTTTAATTTTTTTTAGCATGAATTCACAATTGCATGTAATCTGTAGTTCGTGTGATATCATGAGTATGATGTTACCTCTGTGTTTCATATAATGTATCCATGTATTTGATCGAATGCAACTTGGTTAAGATTTCTGTGACTCCATGCTGAATCCTTCTCCCTTTTGGTCGTAGCGTGCCTCGAGTGAGACTCCTTGCCCTTTGGGGTAGGGTGAAAATGCTGACGTTGTCCTAGACTACGGTGAACCATTGTTGACCTCCTATGCTTGAACCCAGGGTCTTCCCCCTGATGATTCTCACGAGCCAACACTTGTGCAAGTGTATAAATGTTGAGAGCAACAGGAACGATTTTGTGACACAATTGATTCAAGGTCTTCAGCAAAGGAGATCGAGATAGCATCAGAATGAGGTAGGTCATCTTCTTCGTCTTTCTTTTCAATTGCAACTTAGTAAATTGTCTAGTAGATTGTAACTTCTGTTATTAGACCCAATCATTGGGCTAGAGGGATCGTCTCTATCCGCATAGAGGATTTACCTAGACAAAAAATGGTGACTCCACTGGGGAAGTTATAACCCTTTCCATTTAATCCTTCACTTTGAATTTGTGATGAGTTTGACCAACCGTCAGTTTTCTAGCTTGTTTTCTTTTCTGTAACTATTTTCATTTGCTGATGATTGCTTGAGGACATTGATTTTTGTCTGGTCTTGAATATTATTTTATTTTTTCTTCATTTTTCTTTCCCATCGTGGTTTTCTTCCTGACAGTCGTGATGACATCGCAGATGTTTTAAATGCAATCATGATTATCATTGTCTTACCTTTAACAGGTTTGATGTTCTCAAAGTATAAGAGAAAATAGGGTTTTTCTTCTTGTTTTCAGTATTTGTGTCCTCTATCAGTGATATTCCAGAGTGCCTATGGTGTTTTTGATTGATGTCTTGATTAATTTGCAAATTTTGTCTCATTAGCTTTGAAGAGAAATTTGATTGAGTTCTAGGGTTTATAGTCAATTGGTCATCACTTGTTGCTTGTTGGTATCATTGAGATGTTTTGTTTTTTTGATTGATTGAGTGTTGTTTTCTCTGGAAATCATTGACAACATCATTTTGCATTTGTTTTAGCTTGTATTTCAAAATTTACTTTTCATGAAAATGCATTATATTAGTTGCATTGAAAAGTTATTTTTTGAGATTCATCATTGAAAATAGATTACATTTTTCAATGATTGAAAGCTAAAATTGTATTAGGTGCATCAAATAATTCAAAATGGAAAGAAAAGCATAATTCATATATTTACATCTTTGTAAAGTAAAACCATTTTTCTTTCGAAAAAGTTACATTTAGAATAGTTAGAAGAATTTATTTTTTTACTTTTGGCATTGCATTTGGAAGACGAAAGTGAAAGTTAGTGGAAGTCATTTTGCATGATGCATTTTTTTTAATGCATTATTGATTGAAATATATTCCCTTGATAAGTCTAGCTTTCATTGAAATGAAAATTTCTCCTTTCCTCATATAATAGAATCATAGGTGCTCAGGTGACATTGTTAAGGCCTTGAAACCGAAACATAATTTCAAGATCAACTTTAAAATCTATCAATTAATCTAAGGCACATTTGAAACATTAACGTGTTGGAAATAATACTAAGAGGGGGGTGAATCAGTATTATAAGATCACTTATTTCTTAAACATAATTATATACGCTACTTCAGTGAAGTGAACTAGTGTGTACACACAACTTGTGATTAGAAGAATTGGTGTATATCCAGAGAACTTGTGATTTAGACAATTTATGATGTGTTGATCTTGAACTTGTACATTAGTAACCTATTAGACAGTGCAATAAAAATAGAATAAAGCATCACACATAAGAAACACACATGAACACCAAGATTTAAGGTGGAAACCCAATGTGGGTGAAAACCACCTGCTGTTGTCATCCCTGTC
>APFE031111006.1:0-10196 GCA_000404065.3 Pinus taeda
CAAAAATGTCTATTTTCCAGTACGTCAATCCTTGTTAAGGGAAAACTATAGAAAATGTTGTTGATAATAAGATGCAAAACCTGTTACTGTTGGTAAAAGCATTGTTGAGTTAAACAGTGTGTTACTCTTGTTAAATAATTGTTGAATTAAAAGGCAAGGACTGTACCTAAGAATAGCATGGTGAATGGATTCTTGTTATGGTTATGCACCCTACGAGTAATGCTCTTCAATTTACTAGTAATACCCTCTAAATACACCCTGCGAGTAATGTTCTTCAATTTACTAGTAATACCATCTAAATATAGAGAACAGTCATGCATGGCACCGCAAAGAGGTAACACTATCCTAATAATAATGAATATCAAATATGTATATACATATAACAATAATTGTGGCTAACTGTGTCGATTTAGAATAGTTGACAGTGATACATGTTCTATTGCATTGTGAACCTAAACCAAAAAGCACTTCATTTTGAATAGCAAACTTGAGTCACGTTTAGGCCATAGTAAGGAAAACACTAAACCTACTCACGGAATTTATCTTTTGGCCGGTCCCATTCGGACAATGAGGAGGCAGTTCCTGGTGGTTAAAGGTGGAATATAATACTTTTACCTTAAAGAAAGGAAACCCTATTATCAAGGTTGCCACTAATTGTAACCAAATTAATTCATAACTTACAAAATGATAGTAGCTTCAACAATATCAAATGAGTAGCAAGCATAAATAACCTACAACATTCATTCTAGCCATTACAAAGAGAAAAACACATATAAGTCGTTGGGAAGCATTTCTTAACTAAATTCAACTCAACTTAGGTAGTTCGAATCTTATAGCCTGAGAGACTGAAACCCTCGACAAGAAAGTTACATCGAGGAATCTTGACTAGTTAACTTAGCTGATGGTATAGCAGCAGGACAGCAATTGAAAAGAGCCAAATATGTAATACAGAGCAATATCTCTGAAACAGAAAGTAGTAATAAATCATGCTTGATATACATATAGTAAACAAACTTAAGTAAGTGTCACATTTAAGCTCCACGAGGTAAACCGCATGGTGAAACCCTCCTGAATACAACTATTAAACCTCGGAAAAATGCCAAAAGGAACTTGAATTAGTCCTTAGCTCCATGAACAAGCTTGAAGTGCAAACCCAGAACCTTCGAGGTTCTGTTCTGAAGAAACGATTTAAGAGCCCATTCCTTTTCTGCATGACAAGTATAATTTTTCATTAGAACTGCAAGGGAACATATGCGATTTCCAAATTGAAGGTGGAGAGTCGTTCCTTCCAAGCCATCCTCTAGACCCCCTAAACCTTACCCACTACCTGGAAAACCTGTTGGGCAACCTACAAATAGAAGGAGATAGACATTAAGCTAGATATTTGCCTCTACTGCCACAAAAAAGACAAAAAATTAATAAGTGAATAAGGATTAACAAATTTTGCTGCAAGTGGGATGCCCCAACGGGGGTAGGTTGAATGCTGAGCAGTGGCAGTACCCTATACCAACCATTGAGTGACAAGGAAATCTCAACATGAACCTGAAACAGTAGGACCATATCGATTTTCTGAGTGGATAATAGCAGAACCACGGAATAGTCAAGCTCGTTTCTCTAGATGCAAAGAATGAGAACAAGGATGGTCCCTGATGAACCAGGTAGGCAGGTACCCTAACCCTCGTGTCTTCCCTCTTGAGTGTTTGATGAGCTGCCTCAGGGAAACAATATGGAAGGGCTGCTAAGCAGAGGGTGGATCGACATGCACCTAGAAGGCACCTCGAGGGTTTGAGAACCATCTGAATTAAATATGAGCGCATATAGGAATTACCATGGTTAAATCTCATAACATTTGTCAGGAAATATAACATGAAGTCCAAATTTAGATTTGTAATCTTTGTCAGGTTTATTCCCATTAAATGTATGTAGCATAATCAAACTCGTATATGTAATTAATTAAATTCTTATGACATGATTATATTTCTTGAGTTAATTTCAAATTATATTGAATAGACCTTTATGGTAATTTGGATGAGTTAGGGAGTTAAAAGGTAGTGGTATCAGAGCCTTGAGTTTGCTACACTAAGGCTAGAAAGAAGATTATTGAATAACAAAAGTAATTATGATACACAGAGGAAGAGGGTTGATGCATTGTGAGACGAGGAGCAGTATATGCCCCCTCTAGAGGGACAACTGGACATAACCAAGAGGTTTGGGTACAGTTGAGTGAGCCAAATCAGAACAAAAATGTTGCACTACCGGAAACAGTAAAAGAAACAGTCGAACAACTACCAGCAGAGATGTTGAACTTACAAGTAGACAATGAAAGATTACGATTGGGGCAGGAAAATATTATCAAGAGTCTTTCGGACATGCAGAATCAAAAGAATCCTAATCCCAGTTAGGATGAGGAAAATAGAAAAGAGTCGCATAGATAGAAAGATGAGCATCCAAAGTCTAAGGGAGGGCGAACTTTCCATGAAGAATAATCTGATAATTTTTATGATGAAAAACAATTTAAGACACAAAAAACCAAACTTCAAGGGAAATCTGAAAATATGGAGACAGCAATATATAATGGAGAGGTTGACGAAGCGATAAAGGCTTTGTTAATCAACATGAAAAAATAATTTGAAATCTACGAATACGATGAAAATTTGAAGGTATGGTTAGCAATATACCAGTTGCAGGGTAAGGCCAAATTGTGGTTGGAACAAATTAAAATAGTCAGGGAAATTGATGAGTAAAAACTCACAAGGGAACAATTCCATAAGAATTTTAAGGACAAATATTTGAATCAGTAGTTCTACGATGACAAGGAAAAAGAGTTTCATGACCTGAAATTGGGACAACAAATGGATGAGTTCATAGCTATTTTTACCTCCATGTTGGGATATTTTCCTTACATTCAAGAAGAGAAGGCTAAATTCCAGTGCTTCATCAACAATTTATAGATTTATATGGAGAAAAAGTTGGAATATGACAATCCTAAGACGATGGATGTGGTTGTTTGGAAGGCTTGAATTTTCTATCAACAAATGAAGCAGAAGGGCGAGGTCACCAAAAATTGGACAAATAAGAAAGAGCAAAGAAATTTCCCAACCAACAAGAGCATGAAAAACATTACTACCAGATATCCAGGTCGAAAAGGATCAAGCGGACCAGTGGGTAGGAATCAAAAAAGGTATAGACCTTAAAGTGAAGTGAAACAGACCAAAGCATCTGGCAATATGGAAGCTAATCAGGTTCCTAAGCCTCCTTTGCAGTGTTGGGGTTGTGGGGAACCCCATTACTAAAAAAATGTCTCCATTGAGGGAAAACTGAACTAATTGTGAACGTTCAAGAAGCTTCTACTATTCGTGATATGGCTAGGAAAATACCAAGGATTAACACAATGTGGGAGTATCAACATGCAGAATAACAACCATCGACGGTGGAGAAAGAAGGTAATATATCCAACCACCTTGTTTCCATTCTGATAGATATTGGTGCATGCTTAAGCTATGTTAACCCAAGAGTAGTTGCTTTATGTCATTTGGCAAGTACAAAGATTAAGAATCCTTGGATGCTCCTGGTAGTAACAAGATCTAAGAAAAGAGTTAATGCAAACATAGATGATTGTGTAAATAAATATCCCGGACAATAGGTTAAAACTAGTTTAAATTTTCTATCGTTACGTTTCAATGATGTATTAATAGGTATGGATTGGCTAGAGAAACATTGGAACATATTAGACTGTAAGCGAAAAAAAAATTTACTTCCTATATGATAATGGCAACAAAGTAGAAATTCAGGGTAATAGAAGAGAAGTTAAGTTGTGACCCATTACACCTCACCAATTAGGGAAACATATGTGTAAATGATGACAAATTACGCAATCCAGGTAGGATATACTAACTCTAAATATAAAATATATGTCTTGGGAAACATACCAATTGTTAAAAAATTTAACGATGTCTTTCGAGAAGGTATTCTGAGATTACCACCCAAAAGTAATCTTGATTTTACTATAGAATTGATTCCTAGTGTTGCTCCAATTTCCAAAGCTCCTTACAGAATGAGTGTTCCAGAGCTGATAGGGTTAAAAATGCATCCCCAAGGACTATTGGATAAGGGTTATATTAGACCCAGCATGTCCCCTTGGGTGGGGTTGCGATTTTATTTGTGAGGAAACTTATATGAATTGTCCTTGATCAATCCATTCATATTTAGTAGGAGAAATGGTTCATGCTATGATCACGAGTGTGGATTGATAAAGTTTGATTGATAGTGTTGTAACTAGACATTTGGACATGAGATCTACTAGTCACCTAGTCCAAATAATTCATTAAAGTGATATTGATGAGTTTGATATCATTTTTGATCTGATACCTAAACTTTGACAATTTGACATAGTTGATTTGATTGCACAATATTGATTTGTGTAAGGCTAAACAAATTTCTTTTGTCAAGTGTTATGTTTGCAGAAAGGATTGTATGAAACGAGATCCCTAAGCCTAATTTGTCTGCATTAATATTTATTTGGTGAAGCTAGGATGATGTATCAATCCAAACCTATACTTCAAAAGTGGTCCAAGGTATGGCTTTGATTTTGGATTTATATAATGATGGTCTATTCTTGACATGAAATGAGCCTATGTGTTGAAATATGGCAACACGAATATTCCAATTTAATTTGTCCTTGAATTATTGTGAATTAAAATCAAATTTAGTCTTAACAACTACTTGGAAATAATTAATTAATTTATTTTGAATTAATTAGTTGGAGAAATTCAAGTTAGAAGTCATTCTGAAGTCATGCAATAGTTATCCCTTAAATCAAGGAGATAAGATTGAGTTATATTTGAGTTGTAATTAATTAACTTAGTTTACTGAGTTAAGTCAAGTTAAATTAGTTACAAACAATTTGAGGAATTAATAGAGAGTTAACAGTCAGTTGATGCATTAATGCATCGTCTAGTGCTACTCTAGTTAACAGAAGATTCCCTCCTCAAAAACTCATGCATGTCTATTATGAGAAAGACCCATTTGAGATTAATGTGGACGACAATGTACTATAAGTTGCATGTGTTTGCTCATGGAAAAAAACTAATGCATGCATTCAAGGATTTAAGCCTTCAGGATTGCAGTTCTGTAGGAAGTGTTCCACTTGGTTGGAGGAAGTTTTCCACTTGGTCAGAGGAGAATCATCCCAGAGGGACAATGGAAGGAAATGGGAGCTTGGAGGGTAGTGAGAGAAGCCAAGATTTCCTCTGAGCATCTATACAGATTGTACTAAGAGATGGTTGGCTTTGAGAGTTAAGGCTTTGTATAATTCCTATGTATTTCTACCTTGTATGATAATACAAATAGTGGAGGTTTTAGTTGAGGTTTTCCCCAAAGTATTTTCATGTGTATTGTGCATTGATTCTTCTTCTTCTGGTTATATTGTTCAACTCGATCTGTAAGCTTCCGAAAATTGATAGTAGAAGTAAGTTATTGTATTCTGCTTTGATTTATATTGCATTATCGGGTTAACCTACATCAAATTTTCTACATGGTATCAAAACTAGATTTGTAGAAATCTATACATGGTATCAAAGATGTGAATAGTATATTGAGAAGAAAATTCAAAGTTTCAAGTTCAGGGTTGCAGGTGCAAATCGAATTCATGTCATACTTTAAGGTTGATCAATGGTGTTCTATGGCTTGAGACTTGATTATGCCTTTTAAGGTAGATCGAATTACATAGCATGGAAATATAGAATGGAGGTTGTATTGGAAGTAAACGGTTTGAAGGAATTCATTGATCAAGAAATCCCAAAGCCATTTTCAACTAATGCACAAGATTTGGCTAACTAGAAGAAGTGTGTGGCGAAGGTGAGAAAGATTATCCTTGAGGGAGTTCGAGACCATATTGTGTCGAGTCTCCATGGAAAGGATACTCCATTTTCAATGTGGAAGACATTGAAGGACCTCTACCAGAAAAGTAGCATACAGAGGAAATTGGTGCCAAAGGATAAGCTTCAAACAATCATGATAGAGAAGGGTGATACTATTTCCACATATCTGAACAAGCTCACCACCTACAGGGATGGGCTTCGCAGTGTGGGAATAAGTACTATTGATGATGATATGTTGAGCCTCACTTTCCTTGGCCTTCCAAAGAGTTGGAATAGCTACCAAGACTCTATGAAGGGAAGGGAGAAACTGTCGGATTGGGAATGACTGTGGTCGAATCTTATGCAGGAAGAGATCAAGAGGAGCACACGAGATGGTTCTTCATCAAAGGATGAGGATGAAAAAAATATGGCCTTAGCAAGTAAGGCAAGGAAAGGGAAGGTAAATAATTCGCATTCAAAATAAAATTACTCTCATGGAGGGAAGATGGTGACATGTATGAAGTAAGATTCTTTAATTGTCACAAGATGGGACATTATACGACTAATTTTTTATCAAAGAAGTACAAGAAGGGATCCTCCGACGGATTGGAAGTTGAGGCATTAGCCTCTTAGCTTGAAATGGACTTTACCCCCACCACATGCACGGTGTCATCGATGATGGGTTCTGTCTGGTATCTTTACAATGGAGCCTCATTCCACATAACCGGTGATGAAAGTTTATTCAGTGCCTTGGAGGAGAAAGACCTCAAGATGTGCATAGAGATGGGTGACAGCAAATGGTATATTGTTTCAGGTGTGGGCACGGTCGCTTTTCAGAGGGAGCATGTAGCTCCTATCACCTTGACAGATGTGAAGTATGTGCCTAGACTGAAGAAGCCCTTGGTATCGGTCACAATGTTGGAGGAAAAAGGTTATGATGTTGTCTTCATTAAAGGAAAGGCATTCCTAAAACACATAGCCACGGGTCAGACCAAAAGGATATGGATTCGGTTGAAGCATCTCTGTAAACTAGAGGTAGATGATTGTACAAAATTGAGTAATAAATCAGAATTGGTACAAAGCCAAGACATTGGCGAGTTGTGGCATAGGCAGTTGGGCCATTTGCATCATGGGGCTTTGAAGATAATGCAACATATATCTACAGGACTTCCCAAAGGTAAACTTGAGCAAGTTGACACATGCAAAGGTTGTACCTTGGGAAAGTACACCAATTCTTCCTTTCATGATCGAGACAGTCGAGCAGAGGCTATCTTAGAGTAAGTTCATACTGATGTGTGTGGACCATTCTCTACGGCATCCACAACAAATAAAAGGTATTTTCTGATTTTCATTGATGAATGTTCTCGTAAATTCTGAATTTATTTCATGTAGAAGAAGGACCAAACATTCACAAAGTTTTGTGAGTTCAAATCCTTGGTCAAGAAAGAGTCAGGGAACAAGATCAAGGCCTTGAGAAGTGACAACGGTGGAGAATATGTCTCTCAAGAGTTTAAGGAATTATGTGCAACGAAAGGAATTAAACGAGAGCTGACAACGCCTCATAACCCACAGCAGAATGGGGTGGCTAAGAGGAAGAACAAAACTTTTGTAGGGGCAACATGGCAGATGCTGCATGACAAAGGCCTACCACTTCACTTGTGGGATGAGGCATGCAACATAGCAGTCTACTTGTAGAATAGAAGCTTGCATCGCATACTTGGGATGAAGACACTAGAGGAAGCTTTCTCCAGTAAGAGACTAGATGTGGGGCATTCAGGATCTTTGGCTCATCGGTATATTACCATATGAAAAAGGATGCATGGAAGAAGCTTGATACGACAACAAAGTTGGGGATATTTTTGCGGTACACTGATACACCTCACAACTATCGGGTGTACTTGCCTACCTATTGGAGGACAGTGGTTCGTAGACATCTCAAGTTTGATGAGCAAAAGGCCATTTAAGTTTCCCCTGAGACGGAGCTCCAACTATAGGCTATGGAGGAACTGTTGGTTACTAAGGCAGAGGAGCCTGAGACTGATGCAGAGCAGCCACATGCAGAGGTTCCAAGAGTGGAGACGTCCCCTCAAGCAGAGTCTTCTAGAGATGGAGAGAAGCGCACAAGATAAGCTGACAGATTGTTGGAGGATGTGAGAGAGAATTTGGGAGCACCATCTTCTCAGCGCAGACTGAGGAGGTCACCTGAGAGGTACACTAGATACATGGCTCTTGCTAGGGAATGTGTTGAGACTGGGCCATCTTCCTTTGAGGAAGTAGTGCAGCAGCCGATTTGGGTTGATTCTATGGTGGAGTATGACTCCATAGTTTGTAATAGTGTTTGGGACATCGTTCCAAGACCAGAGAACAGCTCTGTTGTTAGTTCTCATTGGCTTTACAAGGTAAAGCAATTTGTTGATGGTAGCGTGGAGATGCATAAGGCAAGCTTTGTAGCTCCTGGATTTTCACACGTCGAGAGGATCATTTTGCGACAATATATTTCAACGAAGGAGAAAGATGCTGACATTTTGACAAAGGCATTGTCAAAGTCTAAATTTGGGTTCCATAGAGACATGATCGGCATGGTAGATAATCCCTTTTTTATTGAGAGGGAGTGTTGAAATATTGCAACAAGAATATTCCAATTTAATTTTTCCTTGAATTAAATTGCGAATTAGAATTGAATTTAGTCTTAACAGCTACTTGGAAATAATTAATTAATTTATTTTGAATTAATTAATTGTGGAAATTAATTAATGTATATTTTTTTCTAATAAGATATTTTATTTGATGTCTTGTATGAACAAGAGACAAATTCTATTGAAACATGATGATTACCAGATATGAGCATAATGATATGTTTTTGATCTACATAGAGAATCAATGGTCAAGGACACAAAGCTAGCTCATCCCCCTAGTTTTAGTTCCCAGGGTGTGGAATTTAGATGGAGGGCTCTTGGGGTTGAGACGTCTATGGAAAATAGGGTGTCACCCCTATCTACTACACATAAGGTCGGATATGTTCCTCCCTTATCTTGGTATTTGTAGATTTTATCCTAGTTGGCATCATACCCAATAGTATGGCTTGTTGGGATTGTCCCTCCCCGTATGGGAAACAGGTTGAGCAGGCTTAAGGCATGTGATCATTACCTATTTGTAAGTCATGTATCTAGACAAATATTGGACTATGATGTAGGTGTTATACCACATGGCTCTTGAGGGTCATTATTGGGAATATTACTAGGAAATATGATGAGTTGGGATGTGCTTCCCTATATCGCCTATTGTTTGATATGGAGTTGTAGATGTTAAGCTCCCTTGTGAGATTCTACGTTAAGATTAAGTTCGTCGATGTTGTTCTACATTGAGTTAAGCTCTCCAATGTTGATGTAGATCATAGATTTGTCTCCTTTGTAAAGTTTCCCTAGTCGTAGAATTAGGCTCCCTGTTCACAGAGATTTTGGGGGGTAATTGTGGCTCCCTGTTGAATAGAGGGTGGTAGATTGAGCCCCCCTCTAATGTCAAATTCTTTTTATTTTAGATTCGAGAATGTTGATCATATGAGAAGGGAAAATCAAGAGATATGCAGAAATAAGAAAGAGATGAATTGATGTGAACAGTGATGAGACATGATGATGAGATACCTAAGATTGGATATGAATTGAGGACATGATACAAATGAAATCATGCAAGTGGAATTCTCCTTAGTTGACAGGGAGTGATGAACTGAAAACTACACCCAAACTCCACTTTAGATAGCTCTTCTGTTGGTGATAATGATTATATTGAATTCCTCTTCTTGAGAGGACCAAAATCGACATAAAGGTCATCAAATTTGGACAAGTGAAATATATTTTTGACTTTTGTGCCCACATGTGCATATTTTATCATGTTGGCCCTAAAGAAAATTCAAAACCCTTGGAAGGCTATAAATGCAAGTGACTTCTATCTCATTTTCACACTGTCATGGATCATTCTTCTATTCTCTTTCTTATTTTTGGCTCGCATATGTCTCAGATGTTAATGTGAAATTTCTTGGAAGGTGTATTAAAAACAATTCACTTAAGTCACTAGGTGACAAGTGACCCAAAAAAAAAACTTGATGGATACTTGCGATTTATATCTGCAATACAAATGGAAAATGTGCAACAAAAAGTATAGCCGATCCAAAATATAAAGCAAAATCAAAAATATCCAATGCAATAACCCAAATGGAAACACTTAAATTGAACAAATCTTTTATTAAAAACACCTAGTGAAGGAGATCTAGAGATGGGTTTGTAAGTCCCCCTCTGTGGGATGGGTCCTTAGATGTCCATGATGCTTTAGAAAATGATCTTC
>APFE031111009.1:3297-56570 GCA_000404065.3 Pinus taeda
AGTGATATGTACATAATGTTGTCCATAAAATTTTTGTTGTCCAAAAATTAGGTGTCTAATGGTTATTGCCCTATGTTTTCTACTTAGGGATTGTGTTTTATAAAGATATTCATATGAACCATTTTCAAAAACCGTTAGCTATCCTCCATCATGATTATATTAGATATGTCTTGTCTTATATACGTCACTAGTCCTTTTCGCATTTTTGCAGCGCAATTTCATTGGCTGATTTTGCAGCGCAATGATGTTTTAGTTCTTCACAGCATGTCAGTAACCAGCCATTTCGTACCGCATGTTGTCAACTCATAACTGTCTGCGCTACGAAATCGTGGATTCGGGGATTTAAACAGCACTGGTTCTTAGAATGTCATGTCTGAGGGATGAGTCAATATGTCCATCCGTTTAATTGTCAGAATGGTGTCCTTTTCAAGCAAGTATAAGCCATCATTTCCCCAATAGGTTCATAACCACGCACATAAAATCATTCAAATGGTCTGTAATGCTGGTAGTGGTATGATATTTTTTGATGTTGCATGAATTGGTCCGTTTGCATGATCAGACTGTTAAGTTGCGGAGGAGCCCGAATTCATTCTCTATAGGGAACCTGATTGCAAGTGAGCCAGCGTTCAAAAGTTTGAATTTGCATTTGAAGTTGAAGCTGGTAGTGTTTCTCTGCGCAAAGGAGTTCAAAGCAAAATGGAGAAGAAGGGGCATCGGTCTGGAAGGTTTCAAAGAACTGAACCTGTGGGATTGGATCTTGCATTGAGAGATGAAGGTGTGAGACAAGCCTTTCAGAATGTTGGTTGCTGGTCTTCTTGTGAAAAGCTACAAGGGGGGCATGCTGAGGTAACAAAAGCATTTGCCTTAAATTTTATTGGTTTAAGTTCTAAAGTAGCTATGCTAGAATTCCTAGTATCTTCAGAGGTTATTGCTAGGGTGACTGAAATCCCGAGAGGAGGGTAGGAGTGGTTTAAAAATTTCAAATTTGATATGAACCCCCGCAAGGAGTTCCTGAAGGAGCCTTATGTAAATGAAGATCTCACAAAGGCCATGCCAAGACATTATGTAAAAGAACACTATGCACTCCTCCTAACATGTATTCAGAAATATTTAACATGTGAAGGGAGATATAACAAGGTTTACTCCTATCATTTCAAGCTGCTGCTGCACTTTACAAGAAAAGCTGTTATAGATATCCCATTCTACTTGTTTCGAAGCCTTAGTAAGATGTGTGACAAGATTCAATTGAGGAAAGATGACTATGAGACATCATTGTTTCACCATGGTTTAATAAAACTATTAGTGTTGCATAACTTGCAGAAGATTGGTCGAGATTGGGACTCTTTTATTTTTATAGATGGTTTCAGAGTAAGACAGGCCTCACCCCACTGCCTGTTAGAGAAAGAGAAAGGTCAACTGAGGAACCTACTCTTGCTAAACTAAGAAAGATCTGAATAAAAAGGTTCCCATTTCCAAAGAAACAAAGACTACATCTTCAAAAGAACAATGGGAGGCAACCGAAAAAGAAGTGGCTGAGATGGAGAAGGCCGTAGCAGAAATAGCAGCCATCGAAAAGGAAGTTGCAAAACTAAAGGCACAGCTAAATAAGTTAGCTTCCAAATAAAATTTCACATTTTAAAAGTCAGGTGTTGCTCCAAAGTTTTGTTTTATTCTACTCAATTTCATTGTTTTTTGAGGCATGCAAACACGACATATAAAATCAAGGTAAATTAGGAATTTTGAAGCCAGAAGCAGAGGTGTTACAATCACAAAGAAAATTGATACATTCATTAAAGACTGTGTTTTTGAAAAGAACAGCAGTTTCGTAGCGCGCTACGAAACTGCTGTAGGTGCTGTTTTTTGAAAAAATAAACAGTTTTAGGATGAGGTCAGCAGAGTTTGAAGAAGTGGCCTAATGAACATCAAGGAGACCACATAAGACTATCAGGGCCATTCAAATAACGACATTTGTCCATCCTTCACAAAGGTAAAATGTTTTATCTTAAGCCATAGCTTTATTAAAGGTACTTTATTACCGGTGGTTAGGGTTTGGCTGAAGATGCATACGAGGATGTAGGCTTGTAGACTTGTTCAATCAACAGGGCTTCCAGCATATCTGGAAAGATGGTGACACTCATCAATTTTGAGGTATTAAAGAGCTGGGAACACGTTTCTTATCTCTCGAAGGATGATGGGAAGCAAGGACCGAGAAAACAGGGGTTTTATTATTATGATCAATGAACCACCAGCATATTCAGCATCCAAGGCTAATCTGGTTTCATGCATCCTTATCTCAGCTTTCACGGCCAGAACTAAAGGAGACAGCTGTCAAAGATCTAGAAGGGAATCATGATACGAGGAGAATAAAACTAGAGTTTAAGTTTGATTAGAACTCTTTTGTAATTACAATTCAATGCTTAGTAGATTTAATGAGTCTGTTAAGATAGATAAGGATAGTTAATGTCAGTCATCGAGCTCCCCTCATGCTTGAGGAGGAGGCTCAAAGTAGTTAAGAATGCTTTCCTATATATAGAGGAAACTCTGATGTAATGAGGGTTGGATATTTATGCAAAAAACCGAGTTTTTATTGGCCTATGTACAAGACTTTTTACAGTAATAGAAAGACTGCTTATTCTTCTCAAGATTCATACTTTGTTAAAATGCTCAAGATGTTTGTGGTTCTGTTTGATCTTTTATTTTTTACAGCTTTATAAGTATACAATCACTCTGAATTCACCTAGTGCTCAGACTTCCCGTGTATACTTATTAGTTGAGGTTCTTGTCCTTCATGTTTGACAGCTCTTTAGGTACACAATCACTCTGAATTCACCTAGTGCTCAGACTTCCTGTGTGTACTTACGAGTTGATGGTTATTTGAGAAATGTTTTGAGTGTTTAAACATTACATGCCTTGACTTCCATGAATGAGTAGTTGAGAGTTTATTGAAAAGATGTTTGACTGCATCAGCCCAATGGAAGAAATGTTATGCTGTCTGTCCAACCAGCATGTTTACTAAATTTTTGTTTCAAGAGTTAGCCCTCTTTGTGCTTAAAGATAAATCAATAGTTTATTTTGAGAGAGCCCTCTCAGGTTAGGGAGGCTAATCCTTAGCTAAAAGTCTGGTCTGAAATAGTTACATAAGGTCTTACTGGTTAGCAGCCATCAGTACTGGTTTTGTGATAACACATCTTCACACTCTGCAACCACAAATTGTGGAGACATTACATTCTTTATACAAAACTTAGGCCTTTAGCCATAAAGCTTGTGCTTTTAACCCCAAAATTTACCCTAGGGGACTTGTTCCCAACAGGCCCCCAACACAAATCTGGTGACTTGGCCCGAGTCACTTGGCTGGTGTGAAGATCTTGTTGCAAAGACCTTCCAGCTCCACTTATACTACTGTAACTGCAGTGGTACACTACGTCGCCGCCTTCTTAGCCTGCTCGACTAGCTACTCTGTCGCCATTCTTGCGCTATCTACCTGTATTTTTTGTTGTGTCGCCTACAGACTACCCAATTTTCCTTCAATGGAGGTTGTGAGCACATAAGCTTCCTCTAGCTAAGGCCCCAATCTGGCCTTCAGTACTGCCTCCTTGCGCTGAGCTACATCCACTTGTTCCTTTAGTTGCTTCACTTCTTGCAGCTTTGCCAACCTTTTCTTGATGGTGATAATGCGCGCCATCGCTTTGACCTCATTGTATCGTTGTTGCAGATCATGTGCCTTAGCTTCTAGCCTTTGCAGGTTAGGATCTTCCTATAGACTAGTAACAACTTTGAACGTTTGTTCAAAGAGCGCAGTGCAATCCTTCACTGTGGTATTGACAGTTGCAATGGAATCTTTAACAGTGATCTCTGGTTGCTCTCTGATTTTTGGCAGAGTCGAAGGTTCGGCCCTCAACTCAAGTTCTGTAATCTTAAGGTTCAGTTCAAACTGAACCTTAGCCAGCTCTATCCATGTGTCGCGCACACCTTCAGCGAGCTTCTGGATTCTTTCGTTGACTGGCACATCTTCTGGGATGTTTAGCTCTGGAATAGTCTAGCATGCCTCAACCATCTTCGTGATCTTCTTAAGAAGATCAATCACAGACATCTTTTCTACGAACATCTAAGCATTGTTCACCTTTTTCTCGCTGATAAAATTCAATGCGCATTGTTCCCAAGCTCGAATTTCCATGATCACACCATCGTGTAGGGTGTGAAGGGCTTCACTTGGAACCGCAACCATGTTTAACCCAACTTTCTTGAGAGCACTGACAGTGGCCTTGTTAGCCTTTTCTTTTGTGGCCAATGCTCCATCTGGAAATGCAATAGCCTAGGGATCCATTGAATGGACCATCTCTACTGCATCTGAGATTCCATGCGCCAAACTGATCGACACCATGCTGGCCCACCCTACACTCGCCTACACCTGAGTAACCTGGATTTACAACTCACCCAGACCCGTTTGGATGTCGACTGAGGCCTGTTTCTACTTCTTCTCAAACTAATACCGCATTTCCGTGGTCGCATCCCTCATTGTATCACTGATATCATTCAAATCACCCTTTGTCAAGGTGATTGGGTCAAGGGATGATTTGGTGGCCTTGAACTTCTTTTGCGACCCTACTTTCTCCTACTCCCTTGTGCGCTTAACCTGAAATGGAGTAGTCTTTGGGTCTACTCCTCTATATTTTGAGTGATGCTCCTCCTCCTCTATCTACCAAGAAGGTGAATTTTGATTCCTATCAGAGTGGTGCTCTTCCTCTTCCTCCTCCCCTTCTTCCTAGTTTTTGGAAGCGTACTCTGCTTTGGCTCTGTCCTCAGCTTCCTTCCTCCATCTTTCAGCCAACTGCTCCATATTTAACCTAACTCCTTCCTTATTTTTCTTCACGGCAGACTTACTAGACCCAGCTGATAAGTCTGAGGCCATGTGCCACTCTGTCAGCCAACTCTCCATAACTGTGATGATTGCATCATCCGTCACCAGGTATGGAAGATCATACCATTTTTGTTCAGGGTCCTTTCGCACTTTAATGGAAACATAGTGGAGGTTCTCCTTGAAATCCACATATTCGGACAACTACTCAAAGAGAGTTAGTGAGAGTTTCATCTTCCATTTGATTGCGGTGCGGATGCTTGATTCCATGAGAATCTAGAATATCTTACTTTCCTTGATTCTTTGGGCATCCTTCGTGGCCCAGAATGAAGCAAAGTTCATTGTTTCTGGTAGCTCTGCTGTAATTGGAGGAAACTGACTATCCTCCTTCCTATGCTAAGACTCTTCATTCTTTGCTCTCACAGACCCATTACATCAATCAATTTCTCAAAAACTTACTAAGAACTGAATTGCCTTAGACTCTTCTAAGACTCCCTTTTAATACATTCCCATGGTCCGTGGACCAAGGGTGGATCTCATCAAGTCAACACAAGCTACCTAAAATAAGGGTAGAAAACCCTTTTTGACTGTTTACATCTTCACACTCTGCAACCACAAATTGCGGAGACTTTACATTCTTTATACAAAACTTAGGCCTTTAGCCATAAAACTTGGGCTTTTAACCCCAAAATTTACCCTAGCGTACTTGTTCCCAACAGGCCCCCAACATAAATCTGGTGACTTGCCCCAAGTCACTTGGCTTGTGCGAAGATCTTGTCGCAAAGACCTCCCATCTCCACCTGTACTACTATAATTGCAGTGGTACACTACGTTACCGCCTGCTTAGCCTGCTCGACCAGCTACTCCGTCGCCAGTCCTGCGTTATCTACCTGTATTTTTTGTTGTGTCGCCTATAGACTGGCCAATTTTCCTTCAATGGAGGCTGTGAGCACATAAGCTTCCTCTAGCTAAGGCCCCAATCTGGCCTTCAGTACTGCCTCCTTGCACTGAGCTACATCCACTTGTTCCTTTAGTGCCTTCACTTCTTGCAGCCTTTCCAACCTTTGCGTGATGGTGATAATGCGCGCCATCGCTTTGACCTCGTCATCGTTTCTGCAGCTCCCATGCCTCAGTTTCTAGCCTTTGCAGGTTAGGATCTTCCTACAGACTAGTAACAACTTTGAACGTTTTTTCGAAGAGCACAGTGCAATCCTTCACTGTGGTATTGACAGCTGCAATGGCATCTTCAATAGTGATCTCTCATTGCTCTCTAATTTTTGGTAGAGTCGAAGGCTGGGCCCTCAACTCAAGTTCTGTCATATTAAGGTTCAGTTCAAACTGAACCTTAGCTAGCTCTATCCATGTGTCGCGCACACCTACAACGAGTTTCTGGACTCTTTCGTTGACTGGTGCATTTTCTGGGAAGCTCTGGAATAGTCTAGCATGCCTCAGCCACCACAACTGTTGTGCACTAATTCTTCTTTGTGATCTTCTTAAGAAGATCAATCACGGACATCCTTTCTACGAACATATAAGGATTGTTCACCTTTTGCTCGATGATAACATTCAATGCGCATTGTTCCCGAGCTTGAAGTTCCATGATCACACCATCGTGCAGGGTGTGAAGGGCTTCACTTGGAGCTACAGCCATGTTTAACCCAACTTTCTTGAGAGCACTAATGGTGGCCCTATTAGCCTTTGTTTTTGTGGCCAATGCTCCATCTGGCAATGCGACAGCCTGGGGATCCATCGAATGGACCATCTCTACTACATATGAGATTCCATGCGCCAAACAGCTCGACACCATGCTGGCCCGCCCTACACTCATCTGCACCTGAGTAGCCTGGATTTACAGCTCGCCCAAACCTGTTTGAATGTTGACTAAGGCCTGTTTCTACTGCTGCTCGAACTACTGCAACATTTCTATGGTCGCGTCCCTCATTATATCACTGATATCATTCAAATCACCCTTTGTCAAGGTGATTGGTTCAAGGGATGATTTGGTGGGATTGAACTTCTTTTGCGGACCTACTTTCTCCTACTCCCTTGTGCACTTAACCCGAAATGGAGTAGTCTTTGGGACTACTCCTCTATGTTCTGAGTGATGCTCCTCCTCCTCTATCTACCAAGAAGGTGACTTCTGACTCCTATCAGAGTGGCGCTCTTCCTCTTCCTCCTCCCCTTCTTCCTGGATTTTGGAAGTGTGCTCTGCTTTGGCTTTGTCCTCAGCTTCCTTCCTCCATCTTTCGGCCAACTACTCCATGTTTAGCCTGACTCCTTCCTTCTTTTGCTTCACGACAGACTTACTAGACCCAGCTGATAAGTCTGAGGCCGTGTGCCACTCTATCAGCCAACTCTCCAGAACTGCGGTGATTGCATCATCCATCACCAAGTATGGAAGATCATACCATTTTTGTTCGGGGTCCTTTCGCACTCTGATGGAAACATAGTGGAAGTTCTCCTTGAACTCCACATATTCAAACAACTACTCAAAGAGAGTCAGTGAGAGTCGCAGCTTACATTTGATTGCGATGCGGATGCTTGATTCCATGAGAATCTATAATTTCTTACTTTCCTTGATTCCATGGGCATCCTTTGTGGCCCAGAATGAAGCAAACTTCGTTGTTTCTGGAAGCTCTGCTGCAATTGGAGGAAACTGCCTATCCTCTAGTAAGTCCCATGCAGCCATTACAATCGACAGTAGTAGCCATGCATAGTGGAAGGTCTTTCTTTGGTCTTACGCTTCTCTACATTTCGCAAGGAACTCGCTGTAGAGGTAGCGCACCCAGTTAAATTGTATGTCCTCCGTGTAATGGGCCACTAAAGATACAACCAGTGATGGCACTTCATCTGCGTGACACTTCCTCATTATTTTCCCTGCCAAGATATGGGTGGCTACTTTAACCACGAGGTCGGTTATGCTGGATATGGAGTAGTTGTGTGGCTTCTTGGCAAGCTTGAACTTGTCCTTCATTCGTTCGGCAAGGTCTCACTCATGCATCTTTCCACCAAATGCCATTGCTGGATTCAAGCCTAAATGCGGGAGCAAAGTGATCCTGTGGATCAGCATGTTAATGATTAGTATTGGATCTCCGAACCATATGAACCCATTGTGTACCAAGCATAACAGTTGTTTGATCACTATCAAATTTATGGGTGCGCGGTTGTAATGCGACACCCATAGCAGGTTCAACAATCCCACCTTGTCCACCCCTTTTATTCATTGTCTCAGCTCCAGCATGGTCACACCAGAGTCTTTATAGAAGATGTGTTGCATGAATGTATTGGTCGCCAAGTGGGAAAAGCACTCTGTATCTTCCAAATCCCAATCCTCTAGCTTTAAATGGGGGACGCACACTAAGTGCGGACCTTCAAATGTGATTTTATCTGGCAAACAGTGTGAAAAGTGTGATTTTGTTCTCATCAATGTCCTTTGGTACCTTCATCTTGCCTCGGCATGGAGGGACATATGTTGGTAGCTTGGAGATGGGGTATGCCCCCTCAACATCAATTTCTTCTGCCCCCATGTCAACATCTTCCACACCCATATCGACGTCTTGTATGTCCACGTCAGATTCCAAGTCTACTACCTACCCCTTCTCCTGTGTAGTGGGCTTTTATTTTTGTAGGTGTTTTACATGCGATGTTCACACTGGCTGTGTCGCTTTCTACTTATCCTTCTTTGGTTTTGGACACTCTCTGGTCGGCGTAGGCCTCAGCCTAGGTGACCTTGGTGATTTGGGTACTTCTGCAAGTACCTCTACACTCATTACCTCCGAGGCATCTCCCTCAGCTGCAATCGCTTCTCCAACACTTGCGGTCTCCATGGGTGCTGACATGATGTTAGTTAAAAGCTCCTGAGTTTCCTTCAGCAATTTCTCAAACACTGAACTCACTACTAAAGCCTCGAAATAGTCAAGGTTCATGCACACCTGATAACTCAACACCTCAATTCTCAAAATGCCAAGTGTTTTTTGTTCATCATCCATCTGTAATTTATAGGCAATTTCGAATTTGAATCTGATTGTTCCCCCCAAAATCTATTCATAAATGTTAGAGTGGCGGCAGATTTTCCAAGATCTTGCTCTTAAATTCCGACTTAATTGTCACCCCCCCACTCCATTTAGCCATTTTCCCACTGTCAAATCATGAATAGTGGCCATAACGGTCACTTTCCGACTACCCTGCGCAGTCTCTCTTTCAATAGCACAGCTCCCCTCACACTTCTGCTAACACTGTGACCATCCTCCATTCCACGTAGTACCCTAATCACATAGCTCTACAACCTAGGCAGTGTAGTTTATAGTTCGACACCTCCTTTCAACTATCTGGAGTGCTAAGACTGTGCTTCCACCATCTACTCATCTAGACAAATCCCCGGTGTATGGCTTCAATCGGCTACCATTCACCTTCCCTAGAAATGGCTCTCCATTCAACTTTACCAGCTGAACTGCTCCACCATTGGTAATCTCCTTGATGACATAGGGCCCCAGCCAAAGCATCCAAAATTTTCCTAGAAATTTAACAAACTTGTTGTCATATAATAACACTAAATCATTTACCTTGAAGGTGCATAATTTGATGTGTCAATCGCGCCATGCCTTTTCGTGCTCCTTTTGAACTTGTTGATAGAATCCAGCCAAAACCCTATCTTCTTCCAGTTCTTTTAGCTACAAAATCTTTTCTTCCATGGCTCCATGATCCACCAGTCATGTGAATGCTACTATGCGCAAACTAGGGACAATGTATTCCATTTGTATCACAGCTTTTGTTGGCTCGAAAGAGTCATCAGGGGGAAAATACCCTAGGTTCAGGTGCAGAGGGCCAATAATGGTCTATTGTAGTCTACGACAACGCCAACATTTTCACCTCACCCAAAAGGGCGAGGAGTCTCACCAGAGGCATTCCATGACCGAAAGGGAGAAAGTTTCAGCGTGGGGTTGAGGAGGCATTAACCGGTTTTATTCGATCATAGATATATATTCATTGCACATAAAATAGAGATAACAACATAATAGAGATAATACTAGAACTACTGATTACATGCATTTGATGGGACATTCAAAAATTCTAGAGAATCATCCCACAGAAGGGGCCCATACACATCATAATTCATAATTAGTCTAGACGTTCTTTCTATTAACTTAACAGTAAACATTACAATATAACTTCGACATTCGCCACAAACCACTACAAGGAATACCCGTCTCAGATCTATGGGTTCGGTTCAGTTTCAAGGCCCAAGCCTCCCAGCCTCCTGCACTCTGCTATCCATCTACTGCAACTGGATGTCCTCTTGCCTACTCCCACCACCTTGCCAACTATAACATCAACCAACCAATCAACCCTTCTCCTTTTCTGGCCCTTTCCTTTTATATTCTTTTATGTTGCTTAGATTGTTAGTTCTTGCTCGGCTGCTCTTGCACCTTCCCGCCCCCTCAAATGACTTTTCCTTCCGCTACCACCTTGCCACAACTCTTCCACAACTACCTATTCTGCTAGCCAACCATTGTTGCCACCATTTCCTTCTCATCCTTTGGTCAACAAAAAAATGGTCAAAATCTTTTCAAAATTAAACGAAGGCTCCAATAGGCCCCGACCACAATTCTTTGACTCGTCCCTGAGTCAATTCATTTTGATCTTAGTTGTTCCTGTTGGTCCTTCCATGTGCTCTATGGTGGTGACTACACTATTAACTGCGTTGGTTCTACTATATGTTGTGCTGGTGCATCTTCTGCTTCGGTCATTGCTTCTTTTGCCTTGGCCATTGCTTGCAGAGAGGCATCTTTCTTTGTTACACTTTCTTGCCCTTGAGGTTCCCCCATTCCAAATGAAGGCCCCAACTCCAGAACAATGGCCATGGTGTGCTGCTTGAATTATTTGTATCTTTGAATGGCCATGTCCCATTAGGCGAGGATTGCATTAGCACCTTGATTGAATGCTTCGGTCAAGTTTGACATTAGTTCCTTTGGCCGCTGGCTTTGCAGGTCTAAGATCGATGGATCTTGCAAACTTGTCCCTCCTCGGTATTCATGAGGGTATCCCACCATGGCTTCTATATGTGATTCTTGCTCCAATGCATCCTATATTTTCCTATCTTTTGTTGCGTCAACAACATTCTGGTTAAAGGGAAGAGTGCCTCGATGAACCAGTCTCGCTGGTGATTCGGGTCCAGAGTGTAAATCAACTTGGCAATGACATCCTTAAACCTTTGCATGAGCTCCCAAGCCATCTCACCCTCCTTATTCTTAATTTCCCATAGCTTTGATAGCCCTTGTTGATCCGTCTGTGGTACCTTGAATTCCTTCACAAATCCTCTCTTAATATAATCTATTGTGGGGGTTTGGTTCTGCTCCGCCCATTTTATAAATCAGCGCAGGGCCCTATCTCTCAATGTGGTCTAAAATTCCACAACCCTGACATTGTCTGGAGTCTGACGGGATCTCCAAATAGCTTTTCAAAGATACCAGTGTTGCTCCACATCCTCGTTTCCCCTTCCTGCAAATTATGGATATCAAGTAAAAGATCGTGCCATACTGATTTGGGTATGAGCTAACAATACAAACCCTTTGCTACCCAGCTATTGGGATCCCTGTAGTCCGAAGTTACTAATGTTACTGGTTCTTGTGTTTCTCCCAATATTGAAACTAGTTCTGTATTTCTCCCGTGCACTATACCGTATTGCCTTGGCTAAGCTAATAACAAATTCCTCTAGATTGTGGTAACGTACCAGGGGATGATTGGGGGAGACGCCACCTATGTGTCAGGGGTATTGCTGCTGACTCTTAACGGATGCTTCTCCTTCATTAAATAATCTCCCCATCACATCTCCCATATCCTCTTCGCTTCCTTCTTCATGCCCATTCGGCCTTTGCTCTTGCGATCCTCCTTTCGCAACCTGTAGGGAAGGTCCTTCCTCATTTCTCCAGCTCCTACATCTCCCTTCACCCCTCTTGATTTTCCCAACACCTTCTTATCCTTCCTCATTGACTCAAGGTTTTCCCATCACACTCCTACTTGGTGGGGCCCCATCCTCCTCTTCCCAGAGTCTGAATCGCTCTTGCCTGCCACTTGTCCGCTAGAAATTCCCTTCTCCATGCTCTGACATCTCTAGCTTTCTTCCATTCTTCTGCATCCATCCCTATAGCAGCATCTCTATCCCTCAACTGGCAGCATTCCCCCCTTTAAGTCCTTCCACTAGTATTGGGGTTTTACACTACCATCCCTATGGTGGGCGAACGCAGCAATCCTTCTTCTACCATAAACATATTAAACCACATCGGTACTTCCCTCATCAACCTACCTCTTAGCCCAAAGTCGAACATAAACTCTACCTTTAAGAAAGACTAATAACTCTCGGCAGCAAACTCGACTATGTATCCTTCCACCATAGTCCTTACCCAAAAATCGACTGCTCTATTCAGATCATTATCCAACTGTTGAAGCAACGCGATATCTGATGGAGTCCAGCTGTGGCGACATGTCATCGATCCCCCTGGCAGACTCTGTCCCTTCAGTCTTCTTAACCAATTGTACAGGCCTTCTCGGAACTTGCACCAAAAAATTTCGTACTGATCATTGGTGTCGTCAGCATATAAAATCCCCTCACTCACCTTGTCGATTGGTTGATTTCTCCAAGTAGCCTGCTCTACCACAAACTGATCCACTTTATGATTCCACCAATCCCTGATCTCTCTCTTGAATATCCTTGACACCATGGTTTGAACCAATTCTTGTAACTTTAGGTCTTGGCAATGGAACCATTTGTTGGCTCGAAAGAGTCATCAAGGGGAAAAGACCCTAGGTTTAGGCACAGAGGGCCAACAATGGTCTGTTCTAGTCTAGGACAACCCCGAAATTTTCGCCTCACCCAAAATGGCAAGGAGTCTCACCCAAGGCGTGCCACGACCGAAAGGGAGAAAGGTTTAGTGTGGAGTCGAGGAAGCATTAACCAGTTTCATTTGATCATAGATATATCTTCATTGCACATAAAATAGAGATAACAACATAATAGAGATAATACTAGAACTACTGATTACATGCATTTGATGGGACATTCAAAAATTTTAGAGATTCATCCCACAGAAGGGGCCCATACACATCATAATTCGCAACTAGTCTAGTCATTCTTTCTATTAAATTAATAGTAAGCATTACAATATAACTTCAGCATTCGTCACAAACAACTACAAGGAATACCCATCTCAGATCCATGGGTTCAGTTCAGCTTCAAGGCCTAAGCCTCCCAGCCTCCTGCACTCTGCTATCCATCTATCGCAACTGGATGTCCTCTCGCCTGCTCCCACCGCCTTGCCGACTATCTCATCATCCAACCAATCAACACTTCTCCTTTTCTAGCCCTTTCCTTTATATTCCTTGCTTGGATTACCAGTTCCTACTCGACTACTCTTCCCACAGCTGCTCTTGCACCCCTCAGCTGCCTTTGCCTTCCGCTGCCACCTTACCGCAACTCTTTTATGACTGCCTGTTCCGCCACCCAACCGTTGCTACCACACGTTTCCTTTTCATCATTCAGTCAACCAAAATTGGTCAAAATCTTTTCAAAATTAAATGAAAGCCCCAACAGCTTCAATGCCATACACCAGCCTGAAAGGCATTCGTCTAGTCAGCTTCTTACAAGTTGTTTTGTAAGCCCATAGCACCACAGGTATGTGCACATCCCAATCATTTCTTTGTGCATTGCAAACCTTCATTAGCGCAATCTTCAGTATCTTATTAAACACTTCTACCGTTCCATTAGCCTGCGAGTGATATGGCGTACTCTTCTGATGGTAAACCTAAAATTCTATCGTCGACGCGCTGATCGTTTCATTAAGAAAATGCATACCATGATCACTCATCAAAATTTTTGGACAACCAAACCTCGTCAGCATGTACTCAAAGATGAATTTTTCTTTTGTTGCGCTTGTACAATCCTTCATAGCTTGCACCTCTGCCCATCTAGTTAAATACTCAGTCACTATGACGATGTACCATGCACCCATATTCTTTCCTGGAGACTAAATTGGTCCTAAAAAGTCAATAACCCACTTCTCGAATGGTTGTAATGATATCTACAGATTTAGCGGTAGCTCATCCCTCCATGATGCTCTATCGATCCTTTGGCATGCGTCGCATGCCCTACAATATGCTTTTGAATCCTCATGCAATGCCAGCCACCACAACCCAACGCATAGAATCTTATGTGTTGTTGCTTTTCCCACATAATTTCCTCTGTTAACTCTTCCATGAGCCTCAGTGAGGATGTTGTTTCATTCAAATTCTAGCACATAACATCGTAGTATTTCATCTAATCCTATTTTATACAAGTGCCTTGCAATGACAAAAAATTCTGCCATGTGTACCACCAATTCCTTCTTTTGTTGGCTAGTATATCCTTTTGGAGTCGTTCTCGTCGGTAGGAAGTGTATAATATCTTCAAAGTGACTGTTGACGACACGCACCACAAAGAGTTGCACGTTAGGTAGTCCTTCCTCCAAATTATTAGGCTCCTCTCCCATTTCAATGTGCGACAGATGATCCGGCTCGGCATTCAGTCGTCCTGGTTTCACAATAACCTCAAAATCATATTCTTGAAACAACAACATCCATCTGCATATTTCTCCGCCAACACAGGAATTTTTACCAAGTACTTCAATGCATAATGGTCTGTATACATCTTAAAGTGTCTGCCTAGCAAGTAGTATTTGAACTTCTGGAGCACATATACCATAGCAGACCTTCATGCTCTGTCGTTGAGTAATTCTTCTGATCTTTAGATGTCTCCCTACTTGTAAACGGTATAGGATGATCCAATTCTCCCTCATTGGCCTGTGTCAGTACTTCTCCCAGCGCAATACATGAAGCGTCCATGTGCACATGAAATTCCTTCTTCAAATCTGAGAAGACTAGGATCAGCGTGGTGACCATTTTCTCTTTTAGCACATCCAAGCTCCTATGACATTCCTCATTCCAGCAGAATGTAACATCCTTTTTTAACAATTTCTCCATTGGCGCAGTAATCTGGGCATAGTTTTTTATGAACTGTCTATAGTACCCTGTATGCCCCAACGTCACACATAGCTGTTTCATACTTCTTGGTGCCTCCAAATTGATTATAACCACAATCTTCGCAGGGTCCACCATCAAGCCCTGTCTGCATACCACATGACCCAACAAGATCCCAAAAGGGATGCAGAATAAACATTTCTTCATATTGAGTGTGATTTGGTACCTCTGACATGTATCCAGCATCAAGCGCAGACTTGCTACATGGAACTTTACTAGGCCAAACACTATCCAATCATCAAAGTATACCTCTAGAAATTTGTGGATGAAACCTTTGAACGTTGCGATGACTGTGCACAAGAAGATCACCAATGCATTCTTCAGCCCAAAAGGAATCACCATATACTAGAAGCATCCCCATTCAGTGGAAAAGTTTATCTTACTTCTATCCTCTGACGCGATCTTGATCTAATGGTATCCCGAGAACCCATTAGTAAACGAATATGCGTCTTAGCCGCCAACATTATCCAGCACCTCATCGGTGAACAGAGTTGGGAAAGAATCATGCACACAAGCGTCATTCAACTTCCTGAGATCTATGCATATCCGTATCTCCTGCTTCTATTTCTTGTCCTGAACTACCATGGGGCTTACCCATTCATACTCTTCTACTAGTTCAATGATGCATGTTGCAAGCATTTTATCCAGCTCCAAGTGGACCCTTTCTTTATACTTCAGGTTGAGGTGGTAAGGCCTTTGCTTAACTAGCTTCATGTCCGGTTTTAGAGTGATCTTCATGACACCCAAGTCCCCTATTATCCCTTTCAGATGTTAAAACTCCATAAGGAACAAATCCTGATATTCGCGGAGAAATTTGGCGACCTTATCTATTATTGCATCATCCTAGTAGTCCCCAATCCTTGCAAACTTCAGTTCTGCCTCTGTGCCAATGTTCACCTGTCTAGTTTTGAGCAGCTCGGTGATGTCTGGATTCTCTAGTTGCGGTCCTTCAACTTCACGATGACCCTTAGTCTCTAGAATATTAATCTTCCTTGGGTCTTCGTCTTCTTCTTCCACTGTCACATTGTAGCACTCCAGCGCGTGGCTCAACTGGATAGTCCAATCAAGTTGAATTAAATCTAGAGGATCCTATGGTATCTGGAAGATCATTGCCTTGATGTCCTACAATGCTTCATCAATACATTCAAACCCATCCTCAAAGTTGAACATCATAAAAAATCCTTGGCGCAAAACATCCCATTCTTCAGTGCCATGGCGAAGCTCTGTCTCCAAGTACCAATTCATCAGTATAACATCCAAGGTATGAAAAAATAGATGTACCCACTCTGGTCGAGGCTTTGCTCCATACACTTCAGTCCATTTGGCCAAATGGTCGTGTTGGTCAGTCCTCCCATCATATTTTTCTATTAGTCGCACTTATGGGTGACCAAATCGTACTCTCATCATTTTTTTGTACACGTGCCAATCATCAAATCTGTCCTTGTGCGTGGCCCACCATCTCATAGGCATAGTGCATAGTGCCTAATCAAAGGCCTAAAAGTGATGCTTCTCTGGAACTTCTCTTTTGAAGTCATCCAAAAAGTGATCGAAATCAGTTAAACCATCGTACTAGGGCATATTTCTTACCTCTAACGATACACAACGCAACGACTTGGTCATCATATTACAACACAGTGTAGATACTTCATGGTGTTAATCATGTTAATGGTCCAACTCTTCATCTAAATCCGATGTGTAGGAACTCTCGTGGTCCCATCCAATACACCCATCTACTGTCGAATTCACCCAATCATGATCTCGTACCGTTATCTTGTAAATCTGGTCCAAATCGTCATTACTTTCATAACCACGAACTGGTTTAGTATAGTACATTCCTTCTGCAAGGTCCAAGGACACCATTACATGGAGTGATTTATTCTCAGATATCATCTTCTACTTCTTCAAATTGATTACCCCATTCATGTCAGTGGCCCAATCGATACCAAGGAGCGCGGGGTAGGGATTGCTGCCATCCACAATCTTATTACTTCAAATTTAGCTAGCATACTCACACCCTCAATATCAACTGTTACTCCCTGCAATCTTCCCATGGGGATGATTTTCTACTCATTCGCCATCCTTAACTGAATTGGAGACCACTATAGCGCAGGTCTCCCCATCCTTTCCCATGTTTGTTTAGGCAAAGCATTCGCGTCCAACCCCAAATCTAGAATAACTTGATCCATCTCATATTTTCCTATCTGCGTAATGAGCCTCATCCCACACCCCGTTCTTTCCTTATGCCTACCAATATTCATGACTACACATGGTCCATCAGTAGCGTTTTCCTTCCCATCACACCTATTGATCAACTCTTGCGTTCCCTTCACAGCCTTACTATCACGCAACAGCTTCATACAGGTTTCTAAGAAAGTAGTAATCATGGGCAGGTCCATTTCTTCAGCCGGATTTTCCATTGCTTCCATAAATGTTTCTCTTGTGCGTTCTAGATCAAACTCAATCTTTTTTTCTGGCACTTTCCGGACCCACTCACTTTCTTCAGGTTGCTTCCCCTTATCTTCACCAATCGTCACTCCACTCTGCAACACAATATTTACCTTAGGATATTCCTCACGAGGCTTAGCCTTGATCATCTATAGGTTTTGAGTTGGCTATTGAGGTTGCACCCCCTTTTCACGTATCTTAGCTAATAATATAGGGCAATCCTCCGTTGAATGGTCAAACTAAGTAACATAGCGGCATGATAGACGCGTCAGATTTGGGCAGTCTCGCGCGTAGTGTCCTTGTCCCTACAGTTGTAACAAATGACCTATCTCTGACCTCTACCAGGTCCTCCTCCACCTCGGCCTCATCCACGCCCATGATACTCGCCTTGCTCTCCCCCAGTGCCTTGGTTGGGAGGTCGGGGTTCTGCCTGTACCCTATATGCAGACGTTCTATCCATCATTAATTCATAATTATGGCAATTGCGCTCATCATGACCCACCGATTGACAGAAGTTGCATAAGAGTTGTTATGGTGTCTATACGAATTGCTGCAGCAAATGGCAATTATCTGTCACATGTTTTCTAGCTACCTGACAGATGTCACACCATAACACAGGTCTTGTACTTGGCCCTGCTACAGCTTCCAACCTCAGAGGCATTGGTCCCCCCCTACTGCAACATAATTTGCAAAAATTGGACATTGATCTTTGTCATACCCCTGGCTATTTCACTTCAAGCACCAAACTTCTTCGCACACCTCAGGCTGAGTTGTTCTATCGTTCTTCAAACTCTTCATTTCTAGGCAAAGGTTCTGCAACTGCACATGAATTTGTTGAACCCCCATATTAGCATCTTGCATCGGTGTCTCATGCAATCTCACCGCAATTTCCAGGGCTTCCGCCTGAGTCCCAATCTTTTGTCATGATAGTGTAACCCTTAGATGAGGTAGGAGTGAAGCCACAAACCATTCATGGTGCTTCCCATCAGTCAGATTCATGTTAGCCTCGCAGAATTGTACACTTCTATCTCTGATCTAAATCCCAAGGTATCTCACTAGGCTTCATCATGATCTCTTTGAATCCCACAATTGATTGTGCTTCAGACTAAGGTCTACTGAATTCCTTATTCAGCGCAGTCTGGATATCTACAACCGTGGACGTGAGGTTATCAGTGCAGTACTTAATGTACCACGTTAGTGAACGATCATGCAAAGCACTAACCAACATTGTTTTCTTCATTTGATCATCCGTGATACCCTAAGCTTCCCATACAACCTTCACGATGAACCAAAACTGGTCTAGATCATCATTTCCCACGCCCTTGAACACAGGTAGCTTTATTGAGTTCACCATATTGAACGGTGGTGGAGGTGGTGATGGTGTAGGTGAAGGTGTATGGGGTGGAGGTGAAAATGGAGGCGGTGTGGGTGGGTGGGGTATTCATGGGAACCCTTGCTTTATCAACTGGACAATGCTTTGTGAAGATGTCTGTGATACTCCCTCATCGTCACTCATAGGAGGTTCAAAATAGTGGGCTATATTCAAGGCAATTTTTCCCCTTGTTCATGAATTTCCTTCCACTTCGCATAGCCCCAAACATCAAGGTAGTTGCATAACCTAATTTTCACACAAGGGCATCTTAATCCTGGTATTTAACGATTTTAAATACTTACCTTGCGACCTTTTGAAGAAGCGGCACTCTGCTTCATTGTAATTGACCGAGGTATCGACCGCGAACTTTATCACGAACCCTCCTATGATACAATCGAGCCAATGATCGACAACGTGTATGATATTATCTTTAGAGGCTTCTAATCTCCACACTAACTCTGGGGTCTAGACTATTGGACCGTCAAGCCTCCACCTTCCTTGGACGCCTCCCAATTTCGCAATCCACTCGTACAACTTGACTAGGAAGGAACAAAATAAGATCTCATGTATCTCTATGTACAAGTATCTGTCCAACCATTGTTCTTTCTTCAATTGCGGATTCCTGTTCTCTTACACCGCGAATTCATGGATCTTTCTATCCAACCAGTCTTCGATCTCCTCCTTATTTGGATTCCAATGATGTGACATCAAACATCTCGTTATGCAGATCTCGGTCCCAGTAACGGAACCATTTGTTGGCTTGATGGGCCCTGACCCAGGTTCAATGTTAATTAGCGAAGAAAATCCCTACACTACTCGACCTTTCAGCATCAATCCATGGAGCGCAGACTGAAGTCTCACCCAAAGCAGTATGGGGGGATGTAGGAACCAAGTTTCTGCACCCTGAGTTAGTTGTGATGTTCTTTTATACCCTAATCCTTCCTTCGCACAGACTAATAAGCCCTTTATGGCTTATCAATGCACTTCTCTTATTTGTCTTAGAAACCTTCACGAAGGTCTGTGATTGTCCTTCGCAGACCCTAAATAGCAAATTCAGACTCTTACACGCCTCTGTAATTACTCTTACTTTTGTGTCTACCCAGATTAGCTTAAGTATTGGTTAACTTCAACATGCATTATGATTATCTTTGCATAAATAGATATTCTTACTTGCGTTCATATGACAAAGTAAAACACATATATTTTCGCATCACTACAACATTAAATCATAAACTTAGTATTCAACATAACATAACCGTATATATTCATAACAGAAGTAAAATAGCTCATACACAGAGATCTCGAGAGTAATTATCTTTATTGATGGTTCATATCTCCAGTACAGACTCTAAATTCCCTGTGCACACAGTTGCAGGGTCCCGCACACACAGGTGCAGACTTCTACCCTAAGCCTCCACGCACTCAGCTACAGAGCCTCCTTTCTACGCTAAGACTCTTCGCTCTTAGCTCTCATAGACCCATTACATCAATCAATTGCCCATAAACCTACTAAGGACGGAACTTCCTTAGACTCTTCTAAGACTCCATTTTTATACATTCCCATGGTTCGCGGACCAAGGGTGGATCTCATCAAGCCGACACAAGCTATCTAAACTAAGGGCAAAAAACCCTTTTTCACTGTTTACATTTTCATGCTATGCGACCACAAAATGCGGAGAACTTACATTCTTTATACAAAACTTGGGCCTTTAGCTCCAAAACTTGGGCTTTTAACCCCAAATTGACCCTAGGGGACCCGTTCCCAACACACCTTCCTTGCACATTTTATCTAAACCATTTTAATCTTCTTCTTTCTTTCTTTTGATATAAAAATCCTAATTTTCATTTAAACCATTTTAATCCTTTTTGGAATTTTAGACCCTTTTTTCCAAAACAAATATTAACTATTATTTAATTCTCAAGAAAAAATCCATGTTTTAGGTATCATAAAGTGACCCAGCAAAATCATCATGTCTTCATTCTTATCTCAAAAAATTCCAAAATATATGAAACAAACTTGGGTAGTTTCCTAGTTGAAAAATCACTACAAAGCTCCACCTAAATATCTACTTAAGTTTTTAGCTTCTTGAACTTACAGTTAATCAGTTGTAAGAATTACAGATCTATGACTCAACTACTAAACATAAAAATATCATAGAAAGAAACTAAACAACTCCAAGTAGAACCAAAAAGGAATTCAAAGTCACATCCTTTACCTCATTCCATATAATATGTCTTTCATTTATGTGTTGTTCATCCTTTCAAAAATGATAGAAAGACATTCTACACCAGACCAACACCAAGTGAAAACAAAAGGGAGTTCAAAACTTTACCTCCTCCCATATAATATTTCTTCATGTATGTGTTGCCCCTCCTTTGACAAATCGTCAACTTCTTGATTTAGTTCTATAATAAGCCATGTCAATCAATGCATAAATTTAATCAAATCCAAAATTTTATATTTAAAAAGATTTATTTCGTGTGTAAGTTTATTGTTGCATGCATCCATCATTGTTTTTAGCAATATTCTCTAGCTTGTTTCTCCCTATTTCCTTATTACACGGATGTGTAACACTTGGAAAAGTTTCTTGGTAGTTTCATTCCATGGTAATTCAAGTCAAAGTGCTATGGAATGTTTTCTACTCCCTAGAAGTACTTACCATATTGGATAGTGCTTATTGAACCAATTGAATTTTATGCAACGCTTTCTCTACCAAATAAAAAGTACTTGCGATATAGGATAACTTTATGGTCAACACTGAGAGTCTACACATAATCACTGAATACCAATCCATAATTATAGAATTAAGAATATATATATATATATATATATATATATATATATATAACTTGTATATTTGTGAATTTAGGTTATTATAAAAATATAATTAATATTTTTAATTAATATAAATATTTTATTTTAATTTTTATCAAAAGCTCCTATAGAATTTAGGATTACTGAAACTAATTATATTTACAATATTGATGCATTTATGTTAACATTGTTTTCATTTGTTGGTTAGTTATTTATTTCTAATATTTTTACTTTTCATATTAAATTAAAAACTTTTGTAATAGTTTTTCATTCATAATAGAATGTATCATCATAATAATTTAGTCTTCAATTTATCTTTATCTTTAGTAAGTTTAAATTTTTTATTTATTTTTTTTCTTATTTTTTGTTTCTAGTTAAAGGTGATGAGTTTCAATTGGTAAAGTAATTGTGTGTCTTTTTCATCACCAACTCATGCCTCTATAGTTTTGATGTTTAGAATCAATTTGCAATAGTCTCGTTCATGTTCAAATCTTTAGAGGCATCACCCATAAGCCTGTAGTGTAGGAGGATACAAGCAATATAAAAGCAAGTCCATCACCAACTCAACTTCTAGAATTTTAGTATTCATAATTAAATTACAATAATCTCACCAATATATATATTTTTTTTTTTTTTTTTTAACTTTTGATTTCCATTCTATAATATAATTATAGTTAAATATAAAAAAAAATAACTTTTGTATTTGTTCCATCTTCAAATAAAATGCAATGCACACATTTGCAAACTGTAATGTAGAAATTGTTAATGACATATTATAATGTAAAAATTGTTAATGACATATGAGCTTATTCATTGTTATGTACTTTTTTATCTATGAATTTTTATATGGATACGTTATTTATAATGTGCGAGGTATAATTTGATCCGGAGACATCATTTTCTTTTGTTTAAACTTAATTTCTATGTGCCTTCTGTATTTTCTTGAGCTTTTAGTAAGATGCAATACACACATTTGCAAACTGTAGTGTAAAAATCGTCAACATGGATTTCTCGATTAGTAGCAGAACGTTTTAAATTTATATGTCAAAACTTTTCCATACTTCGGTATTTTTATTTTGATGGTTGATTTGTTAAATATTTAACCATCAAACAAATATAGGTATCCATATCAGTCTAATTTCCAAATACCTAATATTCTGCGAATCAACGATTTAGATAATGCCAAATTCTTAATATTATGTGAATGATATCACTCTAATTTCCAAATACCTAATATTCTATTCTGCGAATCAACAATTTAGATGGATAATGCCAAATTCTTAATAGGGTGAGAATCAACAATCTAGATAAGCTCGGGCTGATTCTTATCCAAAAAGAGAACCTCGCAGACAATTTAGATAGATAATGCCAAATTCTTAACATTGTGTGAATCAACAATCTAGATAAGCTCGGGCTGATTCTTATCCAAGAAGAGAACCTCGCAGGATGTACTTGGTAATTATATTTTGCCCACGGTATTATATCAGACAGCCCGTGGTAGTTCCATGCCACTAGTAATCTTACCCTATGCTACTCTCACAAGTTCTATATCGAGTTCAAATTGATTCATTTGACCAGCAACATCTAAGCAAACAAAAAAAGTCAAAGGTAAATGGCTTTTTCTCTCTTCGGCAAGGACTTCTGCTCTAGTTCTTGTGTTGGGAATTGGATAATCCAATGCTTTTTATTAATGGCAGTGTAGAAGGATAACAACGCTCCCCTTGTGTTTCGTGGCATGTGTTTAATACTAATAACGTGTTAACACTAGCGATGTGTCTATTTACTAACACCTGTGAATTTTGGTTCGTGGCATGTATTTAACACTAACGATGTGTTAACACTAGTGATGTGTCTTTTTACTAACACCTGTGAATTTTGGTGTAACAGCAATCGTGACAACAATAAGTGGTATCAGAGCCTTGTTTAATACTAACGACGTGTTAACACTAGTGATGTGTCTATTTACTAACACCTATGAATTTTGATTCGTGGCATGTATTTAACACTAACAATGTGTTAACACTAGCGATGTGTCTGTTTACTAACCCCTGTGAATTTTGGTGTAACAACAATCATGACTCCAATAAGTGGTATTAGAGCCGTGTTTAATACTAACGATGTGTTAACACTAGCGTTGTGTCTATTTACTAACACCTGTGAATTTTGGTTCGTGGCATGTATTTAACACTAACTATGTGTTAACACTAGCGATGTGTCTTTACTAACACCTATGAATTTTGGTTCGTGGCATGTATTTAACACTAACGATGTGTTAACACTAGCGATGTGTCTTTACTAACACCTGTGAATTTTGGTGTAACAGCAATCGTGACTCCAATAAGTAGTATCAAAGCCAAAAATCTAAAATTTAAATTCGAAACACCCAACAGACTTTCAATCCAGACAAACACGAAATTTCAATGTTCAGTTACTTGTGACTTAATCGTCCAAACCATAATATTCCTTTGAAGTATGCAGTCAATCAAAAGGAAGGTTAACCTTCACCTTTTTCCCGAAAATGTGAAGTGCATGCGTCGTGCCTACCGTTGCCTCGATAATCTGCGTTGAGGCCAACATCTAGCAATGAATCACCGCATGTTGTGATTGTTTCCTTTTAACACCGATTGATAACCGAGTTCCAAACCTCATATTACACCCTGTTCACCTTGCCCAACGCCTATCCCAATCTAATGCTCATAGAAACATATACTGATTCTAAACGGATCTGGTGGGTCTTCATGTTCCAAGATTTTTTTTGGGGGGTGGTTCTATTTAAATTTTGGGTGTATAAAACTCACAAAATATTGTACTTTATGTTATATTTATTAAGTTTGATTGGTTTTAGATGGGATTTAATGAAGTTTATAAGTCCACTATTATTATTTTTTATTATCAAGATTGATTTATTTTTAGATAACTTGTAAAGTTGAAAGAGTTTATGTTTCCTAAAAAGTATAGGATTTAAAGGGTAATTAATAAGTTTTTAGTTAATGAAAGGACAATGCTTTATATGGTAGTTAAAATTGTAGTAACAAAAACAAGTATGTAAAATATTAGTTTGTGAATAGTTTTATTGTAATTTGAATATTAATTAACTCTTTTAAATATTTGACAAATTGATTTGTATATAGATATGTATTTTATGCTTTGAGCACTAAATATATTTTATTAATTTAGATCCATCTTAACTTTGAATATACCAAATACGAAGAGGGACAAAATCACATTTCACCCTAAATGAGGTTTGCACCTTAAGAGGTTTGATCTCTCTCGGTGTTTGGTAGTTCCAAAGTTAAGATGGATCTAAGTTGGTTTATGAATCATTAACTAAGATATGCAATAAGTAAAACATACAATATTTCATAAACCCATGAATTCCAATTCTAAATTCATGTATATGCATGTTTCCAAATTAAATTAAGAATTATAAACATAATTCAAGAACATGTGGAGCACTTTCTTTTCAACCATAATGGTTTAAAAGGCTAGTTGCTTATGAGAAATTTTCCACCCAACCATACACATCCATTGTAGTTCCCACCTTGAAGTTATGTTATGAGGACAATAATGTGAAGGAAACTTTTCAAGAACTCTCAAGCCACTCACTCAACCCAAGTGCTCTCAAGCTTAGCCAAGTTGTTCACCATTGATCACTTTGGGTACCAATATAGCCAACAAAGTCATGAAACTCCCTTCCATTGCCCCTCTTAACACAAGGAATTTATTTCCCTTCTTTGCTCAATGATTCATCTAGAATCTTCTTCTATATAGCACTCTTCAGTGAGTGTAGAAACAATTCAATGTGTTGTGTACCTTTGGGAATAACTCAACATAATTATATCTTGGCTCTTGAGCATTCAATCAACAACAACCTATGAGGAAATTAGTAGTTTTCTAAATAGTTATCCTTTGTCCTTCTCTACTTCCATTTTTCTTCTGATGTCATAACATCTTCTTTCTCAACTCAATTTTATCATCTATCAATTTAAATCTTAATGTCCATCATGAGAGCATAGTCTCAAAACTATAACAATGTGCGTGTATGAGAGAACAATTCAAATGATGAATAGCATGTGTGGTGGCAAGAATGAGACATTTCAAATGAGAAAAAAAGTAGTAGTGTATATCATGGAAATGAGTGAATGAATAAGTCAATTTGAACTAGCATTAAAGAGAGTGCATGAGAAAATGGAAAATTCAAATCCCTAGGAGGATGGAGTCTTTTACACTCCTTTCTCCTACAATGTTCAACCCCCCTACTTGAAAATCTAGGAAAGGTGGAAATTTTCACCAACCACCTTTGTTATTTAATTATTGATAGATAATGTTTCAATAAGGCATAAAAAATGTTAAAATTAGGAAATTTACAAAAATTAAGATGATTTGTCACTCCCTTGGACGCAGTTTCCTTTTCCTCTCTAATAGATTCAAGTCCCTCTTGTATTATTCCTAGCTAGCCTTGAACCTTTATATTAATATTTGAAATAATTATTAAATATCCTAATCACATATGATAGAATTTATACCTCATGACCTTGAGATCTACATTAAAAATTATAAAAAAATTACATTATTTACACACTGATTTTTTTATTTAAACCTATATAATTTGACCATCATTATTATAACTATTTATTTACACTTTATAGATCATTCAATACGAAATATAGAAATAGTTAAAATTGGATTAATATATTACAAAACTCAATATATGAAATGTATCCTCTAACTCCCATCTTATTGTTTCGTTGTTGTTGCGACAAACACCCTCCAAATTTTTTCTTACACTTGAATTTTGGAGCTTACTGTGGATCTTGTGATCATTCGTTCTGTGGTCGCTTCTTGATCGGTCAAATTCATTTTCTCACACATGCTGAGTTCATAATAAGTCCGTGAGCTCATTTTTTTACGCAATTTTGAACAAGAATATCACAGTCCATCAAGATAGTTTCGATGCAATGTTTAACCCATGTCGAAAGTTAGTGTGCACTGTCATTGGCATTCCCTCACTTTTGGTTGCGTTTTTACTTCTATTTTGGTGAGTTTTCCAAACTGTCGCTTTTGCGTACCTTTGCTTTCGCAAGTGTCGTTTGCATGCTTTTGAATATTGCTTATGCTTGCTTTCACTTTAATTAGTGTTGTTTTTATGTTATCTTTGCTCTTGAATGTGTCTCTTTCACTGTTGTTCACACTTTTCTCTTCATATAGTAAATGTCATATTTTAGCATGTGGAGTGTCGCATAATGCATGAAAGCTAGTTTTGGTGGTTTCAAGTGGTGACCCTTTTGTAAATGAGTTTGTATTACCATGTAAACATTTATCACACCCATTTCCAAATTTTCAAGCACTATCGCACAAGTGTTGTCACAGTTGTTGCAAAATGTATCTTTAGTTACACACTTGACGTAAGTCGTCACAAAGTTGTTGCATTGAGGGAAGTATGTTGTTCATGTTTTATAGGTGATCTATGTAGTGTCATCAAGAATTCTAAGTGTGTGATCACATTCATGTCTTATTACTATTCACATCAGCTTCATAGATCCCATACTTAGTCAAATCTGGAAAACTTCCCAACCAAGCAACCTAGCCTCACCCAGCCTTCCTGAATTGTGCATTGCGCAATCTCATCCTTAAGAAACAACCCTACCTGGCACTACAAAATATGCAGTTCCTGTCTCCTTGAACTACGCATTGTGTAGTATCAGTGCTCAAGCCCAATCCCTGAGCTCTAAAACTGCGCAATCCTTCCCTCCAGCCAGGCCTGAATGTGCAATTTGCACTCTTGGTCCTCAAGCCCGGCCCTTGAGCTCCTGAATTGCGTAATTTGACAATCACCTGGCATCCTTGTCCTTCTAGCATTGCGCAATGGGAAACTTCAGTCATCAAGCCTTCAACCTAGCTCCTTGAGCTCCCCAACTGTGTAATCTTCAAGCCCAATTCAGCCTGACATGTGCATTGTGCGGTCTCAAGGCTCATATCTGACCCTTGACTTCCTAAGCTGCATAATTGTGTAGTAAATAAGCCTCTCCCTCAACCTTCCACCTCGTTCTGGCTTAGTCATTGGATCGTCATGTAGCATCTTAGACTATGGGTTTATCGAACTCATGTTGCCTTGTCATGAGTGAATTACATATGCAGGTACTCTATCATAGTATGACAAGATTATGATGAAGGAGATGGAGAAGGAGACCATGTTAGAAGGCACCTAAGGAGATAAGGAGATAAGATGATCATCGAGCAAGAAGTCAAAGGAAAACTAGATTATAATGGAAGATGGAAGATCAAGACCACATGGAAGACTCCTTATCTTCAATTCATAAGGAGGAGGAAGAAGAAGAACATGCACCACATTTTCAAAAAGAAACAAAGAAAGCAACAAGAAAAAGTGACTTGACATTTCCATGCAATCATAGAGTCCATGTCATAAGGTTAATGTCATGTTGTGTCATGAGCCATAATGTGCCACATCATTTGTGGATTATGTAATTCTATATTGGAAAATGCAATGTAAAGTGGAAGTCCAAGAGTCATCTGTGTAATGTGAAAAGTCTTGTAGGAAGTCGAAAAGTCATGAGAAATCAAACAATCATGAGGGTAGTCCAAGAGTCACAAGGGAGGTGAAGTGTCACCCCATTTTTTATATATACACCCTAAGTTTACAAGAAAAGGACTTTTCACCTTGGCTTCTTCTATAAGGCATCAGAGAGACAAAGTTAGTACTTTTGGGGAGCAAGTTGTGGCTCGAATTCTCCACTATTGGAGCTAGTGATGTTCGTTGTATTCATGTATCTTGGGACTTTTACTTAATACTTGAAGCCTGATGGCGAGCATGTTTTCATGCATGGATTGTGAATATTTGTAAGATTATTTTATAAATTTTTATGATTCATGTTTTCTTTCACTTATACTAAAGTAGTTGAAGTATTTCGGTTATTTTAGTGCTTATCCTATTGAAAATGTGTAGTAATGGTTGTAACAATCATCACATATATGTGGACTATTCTTCTTGATGTTAGGAAATTCTCTTTTGCTTGTGTGCACCTCTACTAGTGTGGTATTATTACCTGTCTCTTAGAAGCTCACCTTTCCTCCCTCTGTGGTAGAAGAACCTTGATATTCCTACAACCGAACATTCATCGGGCACACTTACTTACTTTTGAGAAAGGCACATACACGCTTCTCTCTCTTGTTGATTGCTAAAGCTAAGGAAAATCTATAAGAATATATTGCAATCAGGTCGATACTCTGGATGGGGCTCCTATTCTAAATGGTGTGAGGTCTAATTAGGACTTCATAGTTGATGTATTTCTAGCACCATCACCATGTTCCTTTCTCAAGATATAGAACTCAATCGTATTTGCAATGTTATTCAATCGAAACTTAGTCTTATTAGTTGAATGAAATGCAGGGACTATAGCGATCGATTGATGTTGACTCAATATTAATATACTTTGACTTATCATTGTATTTAAGTTTTAGTCAGTGTTCTAATAAAAATATTTTGGAATAACATTAATTCGAAAATATTTAATGTTCACATACTTCTCGTTAAAACATAACCCACAATTTCCTATCATGTCATGATCCAAAGGGTGTTGGATGTTGGTATGTTAGCAATTTGTCAGGCTTCTCACGGCTAATAAAATAACACAAGCTCTTCAACAACTCGACATGGCATGCAACAATCACTCTTCACAATTGTGGAGATCGTCATTAGCACAAGATTGTACATTACATCATCAGCACCCCGGCATGGCGTTTAAGAATTTATGAGGCAACTCTTTCTCTGGCACCCTTTCTACAAGCTTGAGTGATATATATTAGATGTATCCTGCACAACCAATAAAAACAAATATCAAAAAAATTATCTATGGTACACTTTCTGCAACCTTGAGAAATTTGTAATGAATATGACAATATAATCAACAAATATAGTTTTTCCCTCACATATCTAGGAAGTGCAATAGATTCCAAGTTACAAGTTGTTTTTTCTATTGGACTTGTATATTTAATAATATTTGTGTAGAGGTTAGAATATTTGATGGTTACCATATTTTTCTTCTTGGTTTGCTGTTACATGTATCCTACAATATAAAAAAATAGTAGGAAAATTCATTTAATTTTGGATAATGCATTCATTTGAAATTGCATTAAAATGGCATTTAATTCAACATTAATCAAACTACAAATCCATAAATTGAATTTTGTACCTTGAAAAGATTATTGATCCTACCTTGATTTGTATCCACGACACTTATAGGTTTCGAAGAATCCCTATCCACCCACCAATGAACCTTACATAGAATCACCAACTTCCTGGCCCAAACTTGAACCAAAACCACCATATGCCTCTCAGAAAATGGGGGAGAGTATGCCTCTAAGGACTTTGAGTTGCTTTTGACTCAATTGCTTTTGAGTTATTTTCTCCTAACCAAGCAAGGGGAGATTCATCCCCATGCAGATAAAGTAACACGTAGATGGAATCTTGGTAGATCGAGATTGACAGCCAGTCGCAACCCAAGTGGTTTCACCTGCGTGTGATTCCAATAGAGATCTTGGCGAAGACATTATGTGTACCTGGACCTAGTCTTTCTTCTGCATGGCATAGACCTCTAATATTTTGATCCTTACTTTTTCCCACATTTTGACCACCCAAGTGCTGAATTTTATGATGTACCTACAACGTTGATCCAATCCAGTAGCTAATAAGGAAATCCAATGGGTAATGTAGGTGATCCTAGTCTTCTTCTCACAATGAGGTAGCCAATTACATTTTATCCAGGACCAACATTCTTTGTTCCAACATTAGTTTGTGCTCCTCGTAATGTTCTAAAAATATATATAGCTAATAATATGATGCAAAGGCAAGAGCATTTGAATGAGTTTCATCTCCATTCAAAATCCCATAGCATAACCAGTGTAAGATTTTGTTCCAATTCCAACGCCTTTTCTAGTCCCAAATTAATCCAGGTCCAAAAGAAATATGATGCACTCCATGCCAATGATTGACTGACATGGGTTAGTTTTTAGATGATGCTTGTCTAAGTGGTGATGGGTGCACATAGGCCCAAGCCTTTTGTGCCTACCCTACACGGTTTTTTTTTTTTTTAATTTATGTTTATTATTTATTTTATTAATTTTCATTAAAAAAATTATTTGTGTGTGGAAACAAGCAAATTTGGTGCCATTTGTAATAATTTTATGTTTATTATTTATTTTTTTAATTTTCATTACTTTTTTTAATTTTGTGTGTCTTCCTAGTTGCATGGAAACGAGCAACATCAGTGTCATTTGTAGTGTTTGATTTCTAGTCCCTAAGCTGGTGGAGGTCATCTCAGGCCTAGTAATTTATCTCCATTTTTATATCTGGTCCCTAAATTGGTGGAGGTAGACCCCGTGCCTACCAATTGCTCTCCATATTTATTTGTAGCATTACGGGTGTGGGAATTTCTTAGCCTCACCATCGCACTTATAACTTAAATTCTTGAGCTTTAGCAACATTCAACCTTCACTAAAGAGGTCGGTTAGTTGATCGTCATTTAGTGGATATGAGAAGGACAATAGTTTACACTATTCACCAGCCAAGTATTGACATTTTTTAAGCATATGATTAGGTAGATTGATATAATATATATGTTAAAGGAATATTACTAAATATTGAGAAGCCTCATAAATTCCTTTTGGGATGATGGATGCATTCACATTATCTGACTGTGGTGATATTTTGGCTCTTTACAGTTACTACTAATGAAGAAGGGAGGTGAAATTATTTATGTTGGTGCGTTGGGTTACTATTCAAAAATTGTTATTGAGTATTTTGAGGTAGAAAGTCAAGTCTTGATACCATGTAGTTCTAGTTATATCCAAGTACAAATTAATTGTTACTTGAGAAACCAAGTCTCCAGAGAAATTAATGTAATAGTGCTTTGCTTTCATTTCATCTGCAGGTTATTCCAAGAGTGCCAAAGATTAAAGACAAGTATAATCTTGTAACATGGATGTTAGAGGTCACCACTATGGGTTCAGAGCAACACCTTGGTATAAAATTTGCTCAGGTTTATAAAGAGTCAACTCTTGTTTGGAAAGCATAGGGAAATCCTTTTGAACCAATGGGTTTTTAAACTCTTTTTGATGTTACAAACCTTTAAAATTCCTTCTTTTTCAATGATTTATGAAACGATAATAAACCTTATTTTGTTAAGGAAAAATAATGAACTTGTTAAGGAGTTATGTACTCTAGCTCCAAATGCCAAGGACATTTATTTTCCAGCTGGCTATGCGCAATGTGATTGGAAACAATTCACAACCAACATATGGAAGTAGTTTTGGGCTTATTGGCGAAGTCATATTTACAATTTACTGCGCTTATGCTTAAGTTATTTTACTACATTGCTCCTTGGCATTACCTATTGGCAACAACGGAAGAAAATGTAAGCTAATTCATTTCAAGTCATAACATACTTATTTGTTTGATATACAATCTAGCACTTACTTTAAATATGGTCATCCAATTTTGAATGTCAACTTACTTGATAGTGAAAAATATTTGTTCTAACTGTTCCTTTCTAAATTTATCCGAACATAATTCAGTACTTGCAACCAAATGAAGAGTACTTACAATATGACCAAGAAGGCTTGCTAAAGATGATGGGAGCGTTTTCTATAGAGAATAAGCAGCTAGGTTGTATTCTCCAATTGCATATGCTTTAGCACAAGTAAGGAATCCAAGGTCTTATTGAAAGCGTCATGAATTACATTGTTAGACTTTGTCAAATTCTCTCTTAAATTTACACATTTTCAGTAATTGCAATCAAATGAAGAGTACTTACAATATGACCAAGAAGACCTGCTAAAGATAATGGGGGCATTTTCTATAGAGAAAAAGCACCTAGGTTGTATTCTCCAATTGTATACGCTTTAGCACAGGTAAGGAATCCAAGGTCTTGTTGAAAGTGACATGAATTACATTGTTAGACTTTGTCAAATTCTCTCTTAAATTTACACATTTTTAGCAAATCTTAATTTTCACAAAAATTTACAACTAATTTATTGGACTTAAGAATCACGAGTAGTAAAATATAAGAACCTTTGAATGAGTTTACATATGTCCATTTTGATAAATTTAAAAACAAAAGTATTATTTATAGAAAATACAACATGCTTCCACACCACCAAATTGACATTTATCCAATTTACAATCCAACATATTGGAGAAAAATGTCATTTTAGAAAAAAATAAATAAATAAACATATATACTAGGTTCATGATCCAATTGTTTGCACATAAACATATATAGTAGTGGCATCATATCCCATTGTTTGCACAAAAGCAAATTTAGTAGCTTTATTCAAAAAATTTCTTATGTAAGTCTCAAAAATTTCCTCATTATCTAAGTCTTTGACCAGATGAACCATTTTAAGTAACATAGTAACAAGAATTTTTATAATACAATTCAAAATCTTTATGGTGGATGTAGGCAAAGTTGTTGATTAACCTGTATATGAAGCTGTTAACCACGAAACAGGTGTAAGTTTAGATTCTATAATATCCACCAGCAATTCCAAACATGTCTTTTTTTCAAAATTTAGATCCCAAACTCTAGTAAATATAATTGTTCTTTATCCCATATCCAACCCCATTTCTCATCTTCCATGTTACCCCATTTCTCATCTTCCATGTGGATAATGGCACCCTTTTCTTTTTCTTTTTCTTTGTTATGGGGTTGTTTTTCGAAATATCATTGTATTTCACCATACAATTTGGTTTGTGAAATCATATTTGAGATAATCATAACGGTAAGGGTTAATGCGAATTGCAATGAGGTCAATGTAACGGTAAGCAGGCAGTTTCATGTCCAACGTGTTTCTACTTGTTAATGTGCATGATTCCATTCCACTTCAAAATGCAACCATTCCTAATTGTTTACAATCTTTGCTCGGTGGGTTTTACTTCTTCATTAATTCCGGACAGTTGCTCTTTTGTGTTCAATTTCATACTCAGATTATCTTTAGAGGATGCAATTCAATTAAGAGATCATTATTGACTTAATATATAAATATGTTAATATTATTGATAAAATTTATAATAGAAATTATTTTTATTTATTTATTTTCTTTTTAATTATGTTTAGTTTATCGAGAATTTATGAGTTAGTAAGAGCTTATCTTTTGAGCTTTAAGGGTTAAAGATGTCCCCAAATAATATTTGAAATTGGATGGAAAGGAAAACATCTCATTGTACCAATCACTCTCCTCTCATAAGGAGAAATTTCTAATGCTGGATATTATTATCAGCGAGAGATGCAATCGAGCCTAGACATCCCATGAGACAATGTAACCCAACAATTAATTCTCACTCTCAACCCCTCCTAATGAAATTTGAACCTAAAACTTAATGGAAACTAAACCATGCGTGTACATGAACTTCAACAAGGCGCTCCCGGATACGGTAAGTTTATTCCATGAAGATAATGAATGGATTCAGTTGATTGATTATGAACATGTTCCGTTTAGATGTAGACGATGTCATGCCTTGGGTCACCTATTCAGGGACTATCCCTTAACTCAAAAACCCTCCCCCCCAGGTGCCACTGATAAGTCTGAATCTGATGGCTTCACCAAAGTACCCAACCGCAGGAGAAACCATAAGAAAGCAGCTCCAAATCCCAAGAAGCCCCAAGCTAGCGCTTCCAAGCCTTCAACGAGCAATAGTTTTGAAGCTTTAGCTGATGAACCTATAATCAATCATGTTAATCCAAACCCATTAGAGTGGGGGGAAAGAAGGATAAACAATGAGTGCACACAGACTCCACGATGATCCCAACAAATCCAGAGATCATCGACCCCTTTTCTTCAGCTAAGCTTAAAGCCCCAACATGGTATCTTCAAGGAATGGAGGAAGAAAATATACAATCTGACTCCAGAATAGCAACAGAAATCAATGAAGAGCAAAATGACTCTCAGCTCATAGAGGAGGACCAAGAAAATATAGACATTGGGGAACTAGACATTCAAGGTCTCGAGCCAGCATGCAACGTAAAAAAAATTGACAAAACTCCAAATCAACAGGTAAAGGACTTGGAGGAGATCTTATCCCGAGAACACAAGCAAAAATCTATAGGTATTTAGACAGGAATCCCTTGGGATGGAAGAGTTATCACCAAAGACATCAAAAAACGTGGAAGAAAAATTGATCTTCAATGAACAATCAGAGTAGGAGCAATGTTAGTGGAGCCTAGCAGATACTCCAAGCTAACGAAGTATTACAACTCCATCCAAAAATCTTCCCAATGAAGTTAATATCATGGAATATCAGAGGGCTTAATGGCCTAGGGAAAGGAAGACTTCTTAAAAAATGATAAAGCAAGAAAAACCACAAATTCTTTTTATACAAGAAACAAAATGAAACTCAAGTGCTCTAGAAAGGATTGCAGCAAAAGCATGGCCAGAGGTCTCAATGTGGCTGTAGATGCAGATGGAGCGTTCAGAGGCCTTGCAGTCCTATGGGATGCTCGTTCTATAACACTCACCAATATTCATGCTAACAAGAATTTCATCCAAGCAATATTTCACATTACAGGGACCAACCCATATGGGCATCTTACCAATGTGTATTTTCCCCAGGAATCCATGCACAAGATAGAAATATTGAATACCCTCTCGAAAATCAACTCGGCCAGAGTGCACCCTTTGTGGATAGTTGGGGGCGATTCTAACATGATTACCAGACTAGAGGAAAAGAGAGGAGGTAGAAACAGTGGGAACAAAGATGGGATTCACCTAAAGGAATTCATTCAGAATAATTGGCTTATTGACATGCCTTTCAACAATGGTCTTTCTACTTGGAATAACAAAAGGATGGGGCTGCAGCGAATCTCTTCTCGCTTGGACAGATTCTTAATATCAGACAATGCTATTCACTTAGGGGGAGACTTTGCTGCGTCTATCATGCCGATAGGGGGATCGGATCATCGACCAATCTCATTACAATGGACGCGGTCGGGAAGCACCATTCGTAGACCATTTCGATTTGAAGAGTTTTGGATGTCTCACCCAGACTTCAACAACCTAATCAACACAGAGTGGAATAATTTTATGCCTCGTGAAGGAACCAAGATGTTTCAGTTTCAAGAAAATCTCAAGTATCTCAAGGGTAAGATCAAACAGTGGAATCATACTTCTTTTGGAAACATTTTCCAGGCTCAGAGCGCTCTCGATCAAGAGATGAAACGCTTGCAACAGAGGATCATAAACGAAGGTCGCTCAGAAGACCTGTCAGAACAGGAAAAAATTCTTGAGTCACAAATCCTAGAAAGGGAAAAACAGGAAGAAACGCTATGGAGGCAAAAATCAAGAATAAAATGGCTTAAGGATGGAGAAAAAAACATAAAATTTTTTCACATTACCACCATCCAACGTAGAATGAACAATAACATAACCCACATACTAAATGAGCAGGGGGGAAAAATGGAAACTCCTGAAGAAATTGAAAGAGAATTTGTAAACTATTTCAAGAAGGCGCATCAAGAACCTCGCGTAAATAGATCAATCGCCATAGAAAAATTCACTAGACATACTCTGAGGTTAATTACAGAGGAGCACAACCAACTTCTCCTCAGACTGGTAGAGTTGCAGGAGGTTGAAGCAGTTGCTCGCCATTTGAAAGCCAGGAAGGCGCCTGGTCCGGATGGGTTTACATCGAAATTTTTTCACAAGTTTTGGGATTTGATTAAAATGGAAGTATGGCTGGTGGTCGAGGAATCAAGATCCCTGAGATGGATGTTTCCTGGAATGAATGCCACATTTATCACTCTCATTCCCAAGGAGGTTCAACCCAGAACTCCTGACAAGTACAGGCCCATTGCCCTCTGCAACATTGTCTACAAGATTGTCTCCAAAATCATTGCCTCCAGACTCAAACTGTTGCTCCCTCTCATAATCTCACTTGAGAAATCTGGATATGTCGAAGGGAGGCAGATTACGGATGACATTATTCTCACTTGTGAAATAATCCATTCCTTAAAGAAAACCGAGAAGCCAGGTATGCTCCTCAAAATTGACCTCTCAAAGGCTTTTGACAGTCTAAACTGGTTGTACATTAAAAAAACCCTTACTGCTTTTGGTTTTCCTCCCCCTTGGGTTAGATGGGTTATGATTTTGTTATCATCCTCCTTTTATTCTGTCCTTATCAATGGTATCCCTTCTTCTCCCTTTCGACTCTCCCAGGGAATCAAACAAGGAGACCCTCTTTCCCCCTTCCTGTTCGTTATAATGGCAGAAGGTTTAGGCCGAAGTATCAAACAGGCTCAACATTCTCAGCTTCTCAAAGGCTTGTCTTTACATAATTCCTCAGCGTTTACTCACCAGCAATTTGTGGACGACAACATGCTTTTTGGTCATCCCTCAATCCAGGAGGCTCGTCAACTTAAGTCCCTTCTTTTGGATTTCTCGGATGCTTCTGGAGCCTCTATCAACAAATCCAAATCCCAAATCTTTTTTTTCAATCTGCCTATCAATACTCAATCTGCCATATCTCGCATCATAGGCTTTTCTATTGCTTCTCTCCCTTCCAAATATCTTGGAGCTCCTTTAACAGCCTTAGCCCTGAAACATTTTTCCTGGAAAATCCCCTTAGATAAATTGGAGAACCACCTTTCCTTATGGACTCACTGCACCCTCAATATGGCAAGTCGGTTAGTTCTCATCAAGGCTGCTCTTCATTCCATGCCGCTATACCTATTCTCTATCCTGGCAACTCCCAAATGGGTTCTAAAAGAAATCAAGCATCTTCAAAGATCTTTCTTATGGGGCAGCTCAGGTCAGAAACGTAAATGGGCTCTGGTAAAATGGGACAATGTCTGCCTTCCCAAAAGCGCTAGTGGAATTGGTCTAAGGGATCCATCTCATAGTAATGAGGTTATAGGGGCTCGTATTTGGTGGCGATGGCTCACTGTGCCATCCATCCCTTGGGCCTATTTATGGACAACTAAATATGCAAACAACTGCCCCTCAGAGGAACTAATAAGAATATCAGAGGTCAGATTGGGATCCCTAATATGGAACTCAAGCAAGCAGCATAGGAGTCTAATTCAGTAGTACATTTTCTGGGAAGTCAGGGATGACAACGATGCAAGGTTTTGGGAAGACTCCTAGAAGCAGCTGCCAAAGTTAAACGACCTTCTTCATCCTTCGCAAACTTGGAGTAGGACATACGGGTCCACAACAAAGTAAAGGATTTTTGGAAATCTTCCCCCATACAAAATCATAGGCAATGGTTAGAAGCAGATCAAATCTTAAGAAATGGAATAGAACAAGCTCAAAAAACTCTTGAAACGGAATTAATGAGAAGGAAAATTATGTGTTTGGAGGAAAGAGATACTCTCAGATGGGGGTATGGAGAAAAGGGAGCCTTCTCAACAAAAGAAGCTTACAATATTATAATCAAGGAGCATATGGTCAAAGATAACATCTAGAGTAAAGTGTGGGACCCCACCAACTGGCCAAAAATTTCCACCTTCTTATGGCTCCTTTGTAACAATAAGAATCTCACCTGGGACAATCTCTGGAAAAGGAACTATCAAGGGCCCTCAATATGCCCTAACTGCAGACAAGAGGAAGAGTCCATAAAGCATCTTATGCAATCCTGCATCATCGTGCACAAACTTTGGGAAAAAGTTAGTTTCCACTGCCAAAAGGAAGGTAGAATTCATGGAGATATCATAGCTATGATGCGTAGCTGGGAACAGAAGCCTTTTCAAAGAAGTACCTCAAATTTCCTCTGGAAGCTTATTTCGGGCTTCCTCATGTGGACTATCTAGAAGGAGAGAAATCGAAGAATATTCAAGGACCAATCTATGCAGATGGAGAATCTATGGAAAATCATATGTCAAAACCTCAAAGAAACCATATCTCTTCATACCTGGCATCAGGAGAATCTCCCTTCTATACCCCAAGAACAAAACATATGGGCCAACTGGAACCTTCAATGGAATCAAGCTCATATTGCCAAAAGAATTCCTCCTCAGATAGGTCGATTTCCTGAAACATGGACTCCACCTCCCAAGAATATGTATCAACTAAATTTTGATAGGGCCTCAAGAGGCAATCCCGGAAATTCAGGCTTTGGAGGGATTTTCAAAGGCTAGAAGGGAATTCCTCTGCTTACCTTCTTAGGATCAAAAGGATGGGACACCAACAATTCGATGGAATTGGAAGGCCTTTGGCAAGGGCTCATCCTAGCTCAAAATCAGGGGTTTTTTCCTTTGGTCATCGAAGGTGACTCTCAGATCATCATAAACATGGTCATCAAAATCATGCAAGGTACTCCCTCAAGCAAAGTAAGTAGCAGTTGGAGAATGGCAAAGAGGTTGGAACTCATTGAAATATGGCTCATCCATCACAAGGCGATCACTTTTAAGCATATTAGACGGGATGGGAACAAAGTGGCGTAGCTTCTAGCAAACATTGGAATGGAATGTGGGATGAACCTTCATACAGGTTCAATTTCTGGACTGGCTTCAAGAACCCAACTCTAGGACTTCCAAAATACTGTGAAGAAGGAAATGATGCAGGAAGGAGAAGAGCACCCGGATGCGGGTGATTCACATCATAGTTAATGATTTTATTAATTGTCGCCAGCATTATGTCCTGCCACATGCAGCTGAGCGCTCTTCTCCAGGTTCGCATAAGGTTCAAGCAGGCTCACATAATGCGCATTCAAATCAACTTGCAGGTTGAATTTATAGCTCTCCTTGATAGTTACATGGTTCAGATGGTTTTAATCATGAAGTTCGCGGCCTTTCTTTCCAAGGTTTGGTCTCAGGCTTTTTGCTGCGACCCTTTCCCTCTGAAGCTTCTTTGCAGAAGATATTCCTCTACTATCAGTGACAAGCTTAGCCCAATTCAGGTGCCTGACATCTAGTGCTGCTCTTCCCCTGACTTTCCCTACTTTGGGCATGTGCGTCTTCCCCCCTGCTGGTTGCTTCGTTTCGGTGCCCATACCTATTCTGCAATTCTCTCCTCTTGCAACCTAGCCATGGTCCGAAATAGAATACGGAGCCGTCATGGCGGGACTTGTGGAGGTCGTAGGTAGTCTCAGACTATGCAAGACGCCAATCAGACTTTTCATCCAGCCTTTGAGTCTGCCTTTCAAGCTAGAACGCCTTCGTCTAGCCCCTCCCGCAAACCATTCCCGAATCATGCTTTTCAGAACTTCCATTTTAGATTCCAAAGCAGTTTAATTAGGCCTATCATCTTTGCTAACATTTCCATTATCTTCACGGAGGACTCTCAAACTAACGCTTCTGTGAGCACCATGGAAGATTCCTCTCAGGAAGGTCTCAGAATTGTGGGCGACCATGGTTTAGAGCAACAGCAGGGAAATGTCGGTCAGGCCAGCAAGCAGGATGGATTGCAAGCAGCGGAAAAGGAAAAGGAAAAGGGTGTCTCTTTGCAACCGGGTGGAAGCATCCATGGAGCTTTGGCGTCGGTAGAAGCTGAAGGGAGTTTAAGCAGTTCTCCTCAGGCTTCAAAACCTCCAGGTGGCAACGGGGAGGGCGAGGCAGCGCATGGTGAAGATGTCTGGTATGGTAACATGTGCTTGGTGGAGGAAGTGCCGCTGGACTAAGACATGGTCATATGATTACACCTGTTTGCTTTCACTGCTTTCTTTTTGGTTGTCTTCGATGCAATGTTTATATGGTTCTGTCTACATGTTCAGGAGGTTTTCCCCTCTGGTTTTGTCTATGTTTCTTATGGTCTAGAATTTTGAGGATCTTACTACAACTAGGAAAGATTCCTTGGCCTCTGATGCTGGTTATGGAGGCATTTTTTGGATTTCTCATAGTCTTCTAGTTCCAATATGTGACTGTATGTACACTGTAATTGGTCTCCCCAAATATGGGTTAGTTCTGTCAGTTCTGAAAGCTAGCAGCTCCTCTTTGTTGAGGCTCAGTCCTCCTTGTAATTTTACAGTCACTTTACTTTAATAGAATTAGCCTTTATTTAGAAAAAAAATGGAAACTAAACCCCACTAAACCCCACATGAACCTATTAATCTACACATAAAAAATATGTTATATCAATTTTTGAATAAGTTATAAAAATACATTTTCCTTTGATATCTTTGAATCCTATTTTATGATGTTCCTTAAAAAATTTGTGACTTTTAGAACAAGAACAACAAGAGCATAGGAGATATATGGCATGCCTGTAACTTTTAGTACAGTGACAACAAGAGCATAGGGGATATATCTCAGATATGATAGCATGTATTTTCTGTCCTAGGGTTTGTACCAATGATGTTCAGGTTATGCTACCAGTTTCATAAACATATCAGGTAGATATGATAGGATGTATTTTGTATTGTGGGGTTTGTACCAATGATGTTAAGGCTATGCTACCAATTTTATAAACATATCAGGTGGTTGTTATTCAAAAGTTGGATAGTACGGGACACTAGAGAAGGGATCTTTAGTCATTTGTAGGAGTATTGTAAATATACCTTCTCCTCTACGAAAGATAGAATATTCTGTTTGTCATTTTCATTAGCTTTCAGTTTTTTGGAGCTATGGAAGATGTTTTTAAAGAATTTTCTGCAACTGCAGGTTCCAATATAGCTGAAACCAAGATTTCATCTATACTCAAGAGAAATGATAATTGATTATGATGGACAAATTGTGAAAGGATGAATCGACTAAATAATGCGAGAAATATGAAATCAACTCATGTTATATTTCAATTGGAATGAGAAATTGTAATTGATTATGATGGACAAATTGGCAAAGGAATAATGCAAGAAATATGAAATCAGCCCATGTTATATTTCCATTGGTTTGAGAAATGATAATTGATTATGATGGACAAATTGCCAAAAGATGAATCAAGTAAATAATGCAAGAAATATGAAATCAGCCCATGTTATATTTTCATTGGTTTTCAAATTTCTGCAGCTATGTGAGCTTAAAATTAATTTTAGATGCATTTCAATAACTTTGAAATAATTTTAAGGATAAATCATGCATCCAATAGAATAAAGTGTTGTGGTTGTCTATTTAGAGGCATTGTAAATGAAGATGGCACTTATTTGAATAACCAAAAATGAGTACCCACAACCAGAAATAAGTCTCATTGCTTGCTTAGTAAGGCACTGATTTAAATATACAAAAATTTATCAATAATATTTATTAAAGAATTTATCTAAATTTATTAAAGAATCTATCAATAAAGTTTACTAAGTTTTTATGTTAGAAGACAACTTTTGTTAAAAACGATTTATGGTATATTAAAAATTTGACTTAATAGTAAATTAAAACATATTAACATATTTTTATTACTAAATTCTTATGAATTTTGGTTTATTCTTTCACTTTTATTAAATATAATTATAAATTATCATGTTTATATTTCCACCAACGAAGAAGACAAAAACGCTGAGACTGTTATATTGGAATCACAAAAAGCAAAATTAAGTGGCCACCAACGCAGAGGAAAAAGACAGAATCTAAGTATAAAATAAACATCCGTTACTTGAAGTCCCAAAAACTTTTAGTGAAAATGCCACAAAGTTAAAGTGAAATCCCAACAACTTTAAATGAAAGATACTACTGCTTTACAGAAAGTTCAACTTTTATCATTAATTGAAACCCAACAAACTTTCAGTGAAGATGCTATTGTTTTTCAGAAAGTAAAACTTTCTCGTGTATCTCCATAATGAAATGGCATTCAAAACACAGCCAATAATGAAACAAATTATTTATATTATTTATATGTTATGAAATGCGAAAAATAACTGATAAAAAATATATTAGTTGTTTTTAGTGTGATTTTTTGGAAGTGTTTTTGTTAGTGCTATTTTTTGGAAGCTTTTTTTTGAGTTTTTCTCGTTTAATTTTTTTTTTTTTTTAATCTATTAAGAATTTATTGAAATCACAAATTTGATGGATAACCCTTGCACAATCAAAGTGTCCTAAAGGTTTTTCATGGTGACGAATCTAGTTTAAATAACACAGTCAAAAAACTAGTTTAAATAACACAAATCAAGATTTGACCTCAACATTTTCCCTCATATCCCACACTACAAAGTCAAAAAATCACACTAAAGACAACTCCATATAATATATATAATATATATAGAGAGAGAGAGAGAGAGAGAGAGAGAGAGCTTTAAACATATTAATTAATTATAAGTGGATAGCATGGAATTTAATTTTTATAGAAATATTTGAATAATTTATAATATAATACAAATAAAAAGTTGAGAAATTTAATTTCCATAGCTATTGTGTTACTTTTAATTTAAATTATTAATTAAAAAAAAAATTATTATATGAACAAGTGTCATATAAAATGAGTTATCGTTTGAACCATGGTAATGCCCACCCTATTGTCAAAGTTATTTATATATGAAGAATCTCCATGATAAAATGAGGGTGAACCTCTGTGGTTAATAATCTTGTTACATTTTTGTTTTCAAATGTATATGTACTTAACTTATATATTGATTGTTTTTATCATTAATAATAGTAATTACTATTTTAAATAAAGTTAAAATGTACTTATTTTTCTATGATTTTTTCAATTTTAGCAATTTGAGATGTACCGTGAAGTAATTGTTTTGTTCCTTATTATGAATTGATTTCTATCCTCATTTACTAGCCATTTAGTTTATATGGTTGTGCTAGTATTAAATATAATTGAAAACTCTCTTTCTTTTCCACTAAATGACTTTTTCATAAAATTAAACCTATACTAGTGTAATCATATAAATTAAATGGTGGGTAGGATAGGAATCAATTTATGATAAGCATCAAAACACTTACCCCATTATACATCTCAAGTTGCCTAAAGTTATATATAGATAATATAATATATATAATATTATATAATATATATATATATATATATATATATATATATATATATATATATATGATGTATTTATGTATGTATGTTAGAATCTTAGGGTTGAGAGGGGGACGAGAGAGGGTGGAGTGGATCAATACAATGCATTCATGGTCATCAAATTTATGTTTTACTTTTCTTTCTCATAGTTATGTGACCTATTAAATAAGCAACATTACATCATATGAAAAATAGATTTAACATGTAAACAACGTTCAACTACAACGTAAGAATCATCACACAAAAGAAACACATTTGGATGCCATATATAAGTGGAAACCCATAAGGGAAAAAACTACGAATTTCTTGTTGTTGTGATGTAAAGAAAGCACCCACTCCTTTTTATATCAGCTTTTGTAGGCACCCACCTACAGGAAGTACAACCTCTCTTCTATTTTTCAAGCTCCAACTTGTTGGAAGAACCCACTCCCACTTACAATAATTTTCTGCAACCTTTGACCTACAAGAGGATCCTACCTGAAATTTTAAGCTACGACTTGTTGGGAGCACCCACTCCCTCTTCTACAAGCTCCAACCTGCTCTTTATTAGGCTACTACCTAACAGGAGAAAACAATCCCTTGATACATGAAATATTTAATGTGTTGGTTTACTTGGTGATCCATAACTTTGAATACCTCCATCTCTTTGTCTTTGGTTTGTACTATGTCTCTGCTCTTTTAAAAACTACTTATCTTCTACTCCTCCTCATTTATGCATCAATCTCCTCCTTTTCCTCTTTCTCTTTATGTCAAGTAAGTCAGGAACTGTCTCACAAAAATCGGTCTTCTAATCCTCTAACCAAGCATTCTACCATTCAAAAGTACATATTTTTATTTACATAACTTGTTGATTGTTTGTATTTTATATAGGAATCTGAAATGAAAGGTTATCTCTCTATATTCCAACTATTAATTCACATATTTCAGATTTTCAATATCAAAACACAATTAATGAACTACCAAATATTATTTAAAAGATTAATATCAATCACTTTAATGATTGCATGGGCCAAGGAAAAAACAACGTCAAGCATTTTCATAACAATATCTTTATGCACCTGCAACACAACATGTATAAGACATTCACATCATCTGTAATACATCTACTAGTCATTCGCATCACAATATCTACAAGACCATGCCCTTGATAGACTTTACAATGTCAGCATTACATACCTAGGGGAAGCAATACATACTAAGATTTAAGACTCTAACAGTTGTAGATGGCATCAAAAAAGTAACACATAAAACCCTCAACACCCTTTTCCATCAATGGCAATTTTTTCCAACATTATTGCATAGAGATGCACATTCTATAGAGCAATATGATGGAGATGTGTGATTTCATTCATGCTCAACATGGAGTTGACGCGTGTCCCTCTTAAAATAAAAATATAACATTCTCTAAAGAGAAATGCAATGTCATGAATAAAAAATAACGGAAATGAATATGAATTAGTTAGTTTTAATTAAAAAGCAATATAAACATCAATAATCCCAACCTCACTATACTCGATTTTTCTTTGATATTACAACCCAATGTGAAAAAAAGATTTCATTCATTCTTAGTCATAAATACCAACATAGATCCATCTTAACTCTGGATCTACCAAGGGCTGAGAGGAATCAATTCTCTCAATATGAAAAACTTGAGGAAAGTGTTTGCACCTTCAAAAATTTGATTCCTCTAGGCACTGGGTAGATCTGGAATTAAGATGGATATATATTTGTTTTTAATAATACTAAGAGGGATCAAATTTCTTTAGGTGCAAACCTCTAGTGTGAAAAAAAAAAAAAAAAAAAAAAAAACTCTATCTATCTATATATATTATTTAAATTGTATTTTTGAATGTCATATAGAGTATATAACTTAAACTTGTAAGTCTAAAAAATCCTTGTTAGATTTCTTGGAAAATTAACCTAAGAGGACCAAAACTTAAAATAGTGAGACAACTTCATGCATTTTAACCATAAAATCTTAACTTTTTCAATTACCTTTTTATGATATATACAACCTTTTTTTTGAACAATTTATAATATGTAGATAGTTCACACTACTATATTTTACATAACATGTGCATTGATTTTATCTATGGACTACATGGTCAACCTAATCAAGCATATTAAAGTATTATATTTTGCATAACATGTGCATTGATTTTATCTATGGACTACATTGTCAACATAATCATGCATATTAAAGTATTATACTAATGCTTCGCATTGATTTTTTATTATTATTATGAATATATTTAAATGTCACATTTTGATTTTAAATTAATAATTGAATGAGTTACATATCTCCCTCTTAGTATGACTTGATATTTTTTTTTGGAGAGATGCTCTGTAATACAATATGAGGGAGATCTTTCCACACAAATTGCATTTTAAAATAATAAAAAATAAATTATATTAATAGATTTTTAAAATAATATTAATAATAAAAAAATATTAATCTTAGCCATAAATAAAATACTTCAATTTCCACCTTAGTTTTACATTCAACTTTATAATAGATAGATAAAGTTATTGGAAGCAAAAAAAAAAATACTTTCTTTTTTTAGGATGAGGGAAATATGTAATTTGATAGATGTCATGTAAAAATAATATTGTTGATATTACATTATGCATAACTCATTCTATGTTCAGGTGACATGTAATATTTAAAATAAAAATAGATTAATAACAAAAAAAAATTGTGTCAGCCATAAAAAAAATATTTCAATGTCCACATTAAATGCTATAATTTTATATCAACCTTCAAAAAAAAAAAATCTTATATTTTCCTTCCTAAAGAGAGAAAGTTTTCATATTCAAATAATAAGTGCTTTATAATTGAAGATATGAGGTATATTTGTAATTCCTTCAAATGTTTAATATGAAGTTGAGATATAACATTTATGTGTGTGTGTGTGTGTGTGTGTGAGAGAGAGAGAGAGAGAGAGATTATGTATATATGTTTTCTATTTCCAAACATGATTGGGCATGTATTGACATTTTAATGTGGATAATGTGAAAATAAAAATATTCATATGGTTAAATCATTGTATTAGTGTGTCATGAAAACCAACATAGATCCATCTTAACTCTGGATCTACCAAGAACCAAGAGGAATCAAACATATCAAGGTGCAAACATTTCCTCAAGTTTTTCACTCACATAAAGGTTTTCCTCTTGAGAGATTTGATCCTCTCGGCACTTGGTAGATTTGGAGTTTAGATGGATCTATGTTGATTTATTTTATTTTCTAACTTTCAGTCACTTTTTCTTTGGACATTGAATATTTTATTATATACAAGATTAAAATATTTTAATGTTATTCATAGTAATCATATTTAATGTCCAAAGAAAAAGTGCTGAAAGCTCTACGAATATATTATAATATATATATAGTATATATATATATAATAATATATAATACATAATATATATATATATATATATATTAGTTGAAATAATTTGAAAAGTATAGAGAGAAACATCCCAGCCACATTACTTTTTACTTGTGATTATTTTATCTCTTTTCAAAGTTTATATGAAATTATATTATGACATGTGGACATCTACATATTTTGTTTGTGGCTAATAATGAGTGAAATATTTTTACCACATTGGGTTGTAATATCAATGAAAAATTGAGTGACCATAGTGGGTTTGGGATTATTGATGTTTTATAATGCTTTATCTAAAACTAACTAAATATGCATATTTATTTTTTATTTTTTTATTATTATAGCTGACATTACTTTTCTATTTAGAGGATATTTTATTTTTATCTTAAGAGGGACATGTACCAACTACATGTTGAGCAATGAGAAAATCACGCATAGCCCTCAAACTCAGTTGTAGAATGCATCTCTAGTAAAAAATATACCTAATGTGCTTTCTTATCAACTTTAAAAAGACATAAAGTAATTATAAGTAAAGAAAAAGAGTGTGAATAAGATGTTTAAACCTTATACTTTTCGAAAATATCTCAACATGAGATTTAAATAAACTATTCGAATATCTTCCCTGATGGGGGTGATAGATTGAGGTCATATAGGGATCGAGGAGGGTGCCTGCCATCCCACTGACCCCCTTGACAATTATGGGGGGCGGCATGGAAATTTCCTGCCATGCAACCCCAATGTGAATTGATTTCTCGTTCATTGTGGGTGATGGTTATTTTAGTTTATGGGATGATGGGTGAGGTTACTATGGTTTTGAATCATCAATGGAAACAATATTGTTGGTTTTGTAGTCCTGAAATTAGCATTGAACGTGGTGTTGACTGATTTTGGCTTTCATTAGTTGAGCAGGAATCCAAGTTGCAAAGAGAATCTTGTTTTTGCGGTTTAAGTGTGGTTTCCTAGTGGCCTAGACTAGGATCTTGGGGAGTTTGGGATAAAGGCAAGTCATCCTAGTGAAAGCACAATTCGGACCTTGATATAAGGAGTTTTTGCTTGGCTACTTGTCAGTGGACTGTTTGGTTTGTAGTGTTTCTAGTGCCTTTCTTCATGGTGGAGTATCAACCAGGTGTGACTCTAGATTCCAGGCTTGGAGGAAGGTATTGAATAATGGTTTTATTACTTGATTTTATCTCATAATTATTATTAATTCTAGTTGCAATCTTGGCATTTAGGAGCCATGATTTACATATGTTAATTCTGTTAGTATTATATATCAGTGTTTGGTCTAAGTTATTAGGGTTCATCTGCTTTATTGGTAATGAGGGGCATGGCTAGAGGGGTCTATGTTTTTCATATCCCTTGGCAGACCGAGCTATTTGTTCTGGTTATGGAGTAGTAAGTTTTGTGGTAATATTTGTGGGGTTGGAGAGATACCACCATCTTGTAGTTATGGCAATGTGATTAGAAGAATTCAAACCTGACCATTTTATTTGGTCAACCTGGCATTCTGGAGGTTTTTTGGTCTTTGGTAATTTCTTGGTCTAATTGGGGGTTATGGGGTCAAGCCTCATTGTTTGTGGTATTGGATCTATAACATGGGATGGCAGTGTCAAGACGCCTTCTTGTTGGAAATTTCTTAATTGTCAAGACGTATTTTGGTGAGCTTTGGACATTTGTTCAGGTGGTTTTCGAACACCCAAAATTTTAACTCGTTAGTATTTTCTTTGTATTTTTGTCCACGCATGGGGTCACTTTGTCTTAGCTATGTTGACATTTCTTCTGGGTGTGGTGAACTCTAGTGGAGGACTTGTAGTAGTTTTGGTTCCTAGGTATATTTTGGTGTAGCTCAGTTGGAAATGCCTCATCAACATGGGAAAGTTAAAAGGGGAATTAGCAAGAGGGATCAGAGAGGTAGGTACATTCTGGGAAGCCCAAGCCATGGCGAGGTCATTGACCCCAACCCAACCAATACAACTAGTACTAAGGAGCCGCTACTCCCTTTAGATAATTTGGGCAGCCTCCTCCAACACATAACTCTGCTTTTGGAGCAACTTAGTAAGGATCGACATGATTATAGGAATGGGGTCATTGGCTTCATGAATGATCTCAAATGAAATCAGCAACATAAGTAAGACCATCTAGCTAGCATGAAGAGGGGGTAGTAGCACATACAAGATAAATTGGATAGTTTTAAAGGAATGCTAGACCAAATGGAGAAGCATTTCCATTGTGACTTCAGACCTCCAACACCACCTCGCTCTAGAATGAAACATCCTACTCCAATTAATTCTTCAAATGCAGAAAGGTTATTGGTTGCATTATGATTTTTTGGGTATCACCTACCTTTCCAGTTTTGGTTAACGAAGTTTCTTTGGTAGTTTTCATATGTCTTATTATTCACCTACTGGAAAATAAATCTGGTAAGAGTGAGGTTGGTAGGAATTTGAAAATTTGTACTTAAAGATGCAATCTTTTGGCATAATAAAAACTTTTAAATTCACAAAAAAAGTTATGTGAAGATTTATGTTAACTAATTTATGTCAATATCTATGTGTGTGTGTGTGTGTGTTAATTTTTTTTTAATGTTTTATATAATAAAATGTAATTGAAAGTTAGAAAATAAAACAAAATATATCAAGAGAAAGATGTGTAATTCATTCAATTCTTTGTATAAAATCAATATCTAACACTTAAATATATTTGTAATAATAAAAATTTCAATGTGAAGGATCAATAAAATATTTTAATATGCAATACAAAGTAATATTGCCCTATATTTAAAAATATATTAATAACAAAATAGACCATTTTAAATGTGGACGATATAGTCTATAAATAAAATATCTCACTACAAATGTTATGTAAAACATTTTGATGTCAACTATGTATATATTATAAATTTGTATATATCATATAAAGCAATTGAAAAAATGAGTTTTTATGGTTAAAATGTTTGAAGTTGTTTCACTATTTTACATTTTGGTCTTTTTCTTGTCAATTTTCCCTGAAATCCAACAAAAACATTTCGAACTTACAAGTTTAATTTATGTACTCTATATAGCATTCAAAAATACAATTTAAACAATGAAAAATTATGCATTGTTTATATATAGAGATAGAACCACAATAGAATCATTGAGGTGTAGCAAGGGATAATAGGGATGCAATTTTTGTTTCAAATTTTTCACCCTAAAAGAGGTTTACACCTTAAGAGATTTGAACTCTCTCGGTGCATGCTAGATATTTTCTTAGGATTGATCTATACTCATACTAATAAGAACCAACATAAATGCATCTTAATTCCATATCTACCAAGTGTCATGAGGAATCAAATTCCTTGAGGAGCAAATATTTTCTTAAGTTTTGCACTCAAGAATAGGTTTTCATCTTGAGATATTTGATCCCTCTCAGTGCTTGATAGATTCAAAGTTAAGATAGATATATGCTAGTATTAATAAAAAATAAGATAATAGCCTTAAGTCTTATATATTTTTCCTTTTAAAAAGTCATATTAAATTTAAAATTTACTTATATTAATGTTTTAATATTAAAAGGTTATGGCACTTAAATTGTGCTATTTTATCAAAGAGTGGAAATATTTTCTTTGGATGTTACAAGGAAATCAATTTTGTAAAATTAAACTTCTTTTTCTTTTTGGTAGGTTAACCCATGAACTATTACAAGGCATTCCTTTAACTGCATCGTTCATTGTCAATCTAAAGTCCCGTGGACAAACATTCTTTTTAACAAAATAAAAAAATACAAATATTTTATGCTTCTCATAAGTTTTACCTAAATTTCTTGTATAGTGACATTCCAATTATTATTATTATTATGAGGGAAAATCTATTTTAATTTTGAAGCTATTAAACATAGGGATCAAAAGATTTGATCTTTGTATGCCATGTGTTAGCATGTTGAGCATGGAAGGAATTACATATCTAGCATGTTGATATGAACCAATCCATAATAAGCATCAAAACACTTACTAAATGATACACTTCACATTGATAGAACTACCAAGTGTCGAGAAGAATCAAATTTCTTGAGGTGCAAAAATTTTCTCAAATATTGCACTCAAGAATAGGTTTGCATCTTGAGAGATTTGGTCCCTTTTAGTGCTTGGTAGATCCAAATTTAATCTAGATCTATACTAGTATTAATAATAATTAAGATAATAGCCTTAAGTATTATAGATTTTTCCTTTTAGAAATTCATATTAAATTTAAAATTTACTAATATTATTTTTTTAATATTAAAAGGTTATGGCATTTAAATCACTCTATTTTATCAGCGGAAGGATTTTCTTTGGATTTAAGGAAATCAATTTTGTAAAATTAAACTTCTTTTTCTTTTTGATAGGTTAACCCACGACCTATTACAAGGAGTTCCTTTAAGTTCATAATTCATTGTCAATCTAAATCGTCATGGGCAAACATTTTTTTAACACTAAAAAAATACGAATATTTTATCCTTTGCATAACTTTTACTTAAATTATTTATATCATGGAATTCCAATTATTATTACTATGAGTGGAAATATATTTTAATTTCAAAATTATTAAGAATATGGAGGGATTTGTTGTAGTTACTACACCCCTCTCTAAAAAATTTCCTATATCTAACTTTTGCATCCCACTAATGTCATTTGAAATGTCGTTCTAATTCATTAAGATCAGCATTGGTCATGCTTCTACTCTCCTTATATAAAGAGTCTAACCTAGAGCTCATTTCACACTTACCTTTTGCTTTTTACCTTTGCATAGTTTTGGAGCACAAAGAGAATCCCTCACTCTTTATAATATCCCTAACCCAGAATATTCATCAAACCCCAGCAAAAACTCCAACCAAATATGTGCAAATATAATAATCCAGAAATGACAAAATAACAGTGGTACAACATATAATAATGTAAATAGGAAATATAAGTAGATACTCAAGAAATGCAGCGAGAAATGCTAAGCCATTTTATTATACCGAGCAATAAAACGAGTAAAAGAGGTGATCATACAAATGGCACCTCGACTTGCACAAGGCAAGTGAAGAAATACTCTCAGAATGACAAGGAATGGCCTTTCTGTGTGGATGTTGCTGGAGAACTGTCGTGCTACTGTTGCTGCTAGAAAACAAATAATGATTTTGGGCTGCTCCCCTCCTCGGAAAATGCTGAAACTATGGAATCAGACTCTACTCCAAAAACCCATAAAAGCCCAGAAATCTTTCCTGGAATAGTCGACCCCCGAAAATCACCCCCTTGGGGATCTGCGCAGTACCTCAATGCTCTACGCTGCCACTGAAGAAACCCCTCCAAAACTCTGCCTGAAACTCTGCCAAAAATCGTCCAAGATGCAAGGGTTGGTCCCTCAATCACCTACCATAAATCCTCCTGCAAAACCCCAATCCAACACTACTGCTAAAAAGAACTGCATCCCTCTCCCGGTGTTGTGCAGTCCTCCAAAATGTTGCTGAAACTACTGCTGGAATGCTAATAAAACTACTATTGAAATGCCAAAGGAAATACCTTACCCGAGCAGGCACCCGAAGTCCCCCAGGGCTAAGGGTGAGATATCCGAACAGAGACACACAATGCACTAAACAGTGCTGCAGACTAGCTAAACAGCCAGTGTGCTCAGAAGTCAAAAGAACTAGCTCAAAATGCACATAACTAAATGATCAAAAATTAGGGGGCTCCTCTCTCTTTTATAACTTTTGCCTCTCTCAATACCAAGGCGCACCCCTTCCTGCGTGTTTCCCCTCTTGCCATGTGTTCCTTCCCTCCTGCACTGTCTCTCCATGTGTCTGCGTGGGCTCCATTTCTACATCCCCCTTTGGCCCCCCTTGGCTCCCCTTTAAGTCACAATGTTGTGCTACTAGGAAGTGACTTTTTATTCCAAAAGTGAGTTATGTCCTCTGTCCTCACTTTCTTTTTTTATTATTTACAAATAACTATAGAAGGCAAAACTAAACAAAATCGAATATTCCAATTAGCCAAGGCTAATTAGGAATATTACAGTCTCCCCCAAAAAAATGTTGCTTGTCCTCAAGCAACTGAAGTGATGGATGCTGCAAGATCTTCTCACTCTCCCAAGTGGCATCCTCATCTGGCAAATTCTTCCACCTCACCAAGAATTCTCGGACCATCCTGCTCTGTAGCTGCCTCTCCCTAGTATCAATGATAGCCTCCGACTACAATACCAAATGCCCCTCATCGTCCATAGATGGTAGCTCATCTGTCACTATCACCTGATGCCCCAATGCCTTTTTCAGGCATGATACATGAAAAACGTTATGAATCTTGCTACCTTGGGGCAACTCCAACTCATATGAAACCTATCCAATCCTGTGTATCACCCTGTATGGCCCATAAAATAGGGGCTTGAGATTCTCATCCCCCTTCTGCTTTAGTGACGACTGTCGGTATGGCTG